>CM043117.1:41078782-41379612 GCA_023701765.1 Hylyphantes graminicola | reverse complement strand
CAAGTTTATGTGATAATCCCAAGCAAACCGCGATCTCTTATGCGTTGTCGGGGGAACCACTAGCTTCTTAAAATAATTTAAATTACTTACTCTGAGATATTTCAATGCAAAACGCAAAATTAATTTCAATCAAGTAAAGGTTGGTTGGTATACATATATTTTCAGGCTAGTGTTTTTGGTCAGAGACCCGCTTATAAGCCTTCGTCAAGTAAGACAGAACACAACGCACACACTCACACGCAGACACACACACACACGTGACAGAAGCTGCCATCTTTCGCGCGCCACATCCACAATTTAGACATGTCCCTGAAGGTTATTGAAATAGTCTCCAGGAACTTGTACCCGTGGGAAACTGCGCAATTATCAAGAAAAGGTTTCAAGCGTCAAGCTGAGGGATGCATCAGTACACTCTTAAAACAAAAGAGTGAAATCCATTCCAGTAGGAGAGGTACATTTTCGACACTGGAAAGGAGTGGATATTAACTCAGACTGAGTTAAAATCACTCGTTTGGAGTGATCCTGTCGTAAGTTTAACGCACAAGGGATCCTTGAAAATTGAAAGTTCATTTTCTAGACTGGAGGATTCACTAAATTTTGAAATTTTAAGTATTTAGGATTCATTTATGATCAACTGCTCCACAATTATAATTAAAATATCCCTTTGAGAGATACAGTCGTATTAACACTTCACCAGACTATAAGTTTTTCTAGGTGAACACTATTTTTTTTATATTTTGTAAATTTTTTAATTGAATTGAATCTTAAAATGTAAGTATATAGAGTCCTTAATAATCATCTGCTACAGAATAGCACTTTTTAAGAATTTTAAGAAATTAATTTTCAGAAAAAATTTTAATATTAATCGTATGCAGTGAAAACATCGTATGCAGTAAAATCATTAATAGTATGAGTTTTACACTTCAGCCAATTTACTTATTAATCAGAGAATAAAAAGTCTTGAAACTACTTTGATGCGCTAATGTAAACGGTGGCACAAGGTCTAATTCCATATGAAATGTCAGGTATAGTTTCACGGTTAATAAAATGCAATAGTTCTTCATTTCCTGTAAGCCAGCAAAACGCGAAACAAGCTGTAGAAAAAGCAAAGGACGTCCTTATTAAAGTAGCGCCAACTTATATTCGCCAATTCTTTGCTTGGGCCTATCACGAAATCATTTGTGACTTCATTAGATAAACTGTTTATCGCATTAATTTGTCCTGGCAGCTTCTAACCTCGTATGTAAATATACATTACACCAGCGTCAAGTAAAAGTGCCCAATATCAACAGCCCGAAGCATTCTATGGCACCAATTACTTCTTTTAGAAACGGAAATAAACCCATTGAAAGTATTCTGATCAGGAAATTATCACTTAATGAACACTGGAGTCATAAAAAGATTTCCTCCATTTGTGAACACGACTTGTGCATATTAATTATGGGTCGCGTGTTATGCGGCAGTTATTTGCATAATTTTGAGGACAGTTTTATGTCTCGTAAGAATGGAATTTTTTTTTCTTAATGGTAGTTATGGAGATTAAGTTTATTTTCCTAAAATTTGTCTTCAAGTGGTGTTCGATTGTTATTGAACATTTTATGAAAGGCGAATAATTTAATTTTAAAGCTCTCTGATTAATGCGTATTAGGAATGGAAATATGATTTATATTTTTAAAAAATTATTTTATCTATCATTCATAGATTTGTTGTTTGTTGTTGTTGTTTATGGTAAAATCGAAACAGTTTCCGAAAACTAACAAATCTAATTTTTTTAAACTAAATTTTGAAATAAATTTAAATATGTTTGATCAGAAATTTTTAACAATACCCGTATTTATATATTATATAGCAAAATTAAACCGTTCGCACTGTTTAAAAAAACTCAAATCGTGTTCAAGTTATCATTTACCATTTTGTGTGCTCTTTGGTAATGTTTTTTCCCTCTTAGTCCAGATAATTGAATCACAATTGTAAAACCTTATTTCAAATCAAAATCTCAATTAGGATTTAAGCAATATTTCCCACTTATGTGGTTCAAATATTTGGCCATTATGGTGAGATTGGTGCTTTATTTGATGAGTGCAAGAAGAGCGCCTCAAAATTCCACTGCAGATATATATGTCCCTTCAACATCGAACCAATTAACAAAACATAGAAAATCTGCGTTACAAAATGCAATAGCTTAAAATGGTTCAAACCAACTCCAGAAACCAAGCTTCTGAAGTGCAAAAGTCGTTGTCAAAAACTACCTAAACCTTCATTCAGAGGTTATGTGTCATTTAAATTTTAAGAAATACAGTTTTAAAAGAAGTGACTAATCAATGTGCATGTTCCACGTCTCGAGTGGCAATAATTCCACAGAAATAAAAATATGGACTCGATTGGTTAGTCAGTGTAGTTGGCGGAGCTTACTGTGTTTTACCACTTATCACCGAAACCACCATTTAATCTAGAAAGGATATGCGCCAAGTTAAATAAGCCAAGTTAAATAAATATTAAAATAATTATATTATTATCTTTTGAAAAAAATATCTTTAAAGGAAAATAAAAAAAGTTTCATACTAGCGGGCGATACATGAATAACAAGGAAAATAATCTTTTTTTTATCAAAATTTATATAATAAAAGAAGATATTTTTATTTATATTGAATAAACTTTCTATATAATTATATTGATATGGATAGATAAATGTCGTTTACTATAATACAATGAATTCAATTTATTTTCAGCTAAACTTTATTTTCCTCGTGAATATTGTGAGAGTGTTGGTAACTAAATTGAGAGCCGTGAATTCACCTGATACTCACCAAACCAGGTAAATATACCCATGTAATATACTAGTTCTAATGTGCAATAACCATTTAAAATATCCTTATCATAAACTTAGATTTTTATTGATATCGTATTTTTTACTTTTTATTGATATCTTAGAGTTCAGTTAATGACAGTTAAGCATATAATTATGTATTAATAAATATCTTGGATAACATTTAAATAGAAATATGCATAATGATATAAACATTTAAATAGCAATGTGCATAGTGTTATAAACGTTTAAATCTCAACATGCTTGTTTTAAATTCTTAATTTCAATAAGATTTAACGTTAGTTTTTTTGTCAATAGGCATTATTTTAAAATTCAGTGCTTTATTTTTTTTTCCTTAAGCACTCTATTAATAGTTTCAAGAAAATTCATTACAAAGTATTCAATTTTAGCATAAAAGATTTATCTTAGCCGAAACTCGTTTTATTTGAACACGCCAAACCCCAAACGGTAGGCCATTGAAGAAAAGTTATAAATTATTTATTGTCTGAAAGTTAATTAGCTGGGCTTCATCGAACAAAAGATAATGTAAAAAATTGTTAATTTACTTTTTAATCAAATAAAAAATCTTTTTTAATTAGAGATTTTCTAAGAATAGACGGAAAATAAATTTAATACTAAATCTTGTGTGAAAAAACTGCAGTTAATTTTACACTAGATTAAACTACAGATTTTGTCATCAATACAAATTTATGCATTTTATTGGATAACGATAAGGACTTTTACCTTTATTTTCATGTGAAAACTTGTGGTAATACCGGATCTAATAAGCTTAATGGACTATATTAAAGTTTATAGTGAAACACTGGAGTTGATTTAAAAACTTTGAATGTTATTGAATGAAAATTGAAATGAAACTTTGAATGAGTTTGTTGCTAAAATATTCATCTATTAAAAATAGTTAAAGGGTGTTAATAAAAGATGTACAATATATCAGAATCCAGTTCTATTTACAACCGTTCGGATTGCTTAATCAATACAAACGTAGGAATGTTTAAGTAATGCTAAAACATATTAATAAATAATATTAATAATTAGCGGCATAATTTAACTTAACCATTTTGTTTAATGAAGGCCATATAAAATATATTATATAATCTTTAGTGGGAACTTAGTAGATTAGGTTAAATTATCCTCGCACTATTGCGACGGTAATCATAATTTAGAACCACATTCAAGTGAAGAGTCAACAACTGAGTTAGTAACCAACACGTTTTTTTACGTGCAAAATCATACGCTGCGTCAAGACTTTGAGTCATATATAAACCTCTAATGCATGATTTTTTTTGTCCCGAAAATATATATATGTATCTTTAATACTCATACATTATGGAAAAAATACTGAAAATTTAACTGCATTAGAATCTACATAATTTAAATTTTTAAAAAAATTCCATTTGATAAAAACCGACTGCAAAATTCGAATTTTGATAATAATGACTAGCAAACTTTTAAATATGTTTCAAAATAATCCTTTTAACTATATTTAATTTTCCAAAACAATTTATTTGTATTTAGTACTAATATTATTATACTTTGAATACTTCCAAAAACGTAATTTCATAACAATTTATAACATAACTTTTTAATTTTGAATACACTTTTACTACTTTCATCTATGAGGATTATTAGTAACTAAAACTTTAAAATGGAATGCAATAGATGCATTAGAGGGTTAACGTGCAATGCCTCTACACGGGGTATTTTTTGAAAAATTTTGTTTGGCTGCACAAGCCGTTATAAATGGCCAGTTATTTTGGCACTGATTGTACCCTAAACTGAATTCTTTACCGACTGGGCTCACCAGCCAAGTAAACAAAGCAATTTACGAGTTAGGTTCCAAATATGTTAAAGATACATTTTTAAATAATTACAAATCTTGAAGATGATGATTTAATATTTTTGTACATCTTAAAAAAAAGTTAAAACCATTCCAATTGATTATTTTTTTAATTCTATGCTAATTTTAGAAATATTGGAAAGCATTTTCTGACTGGTACCCTTAATCTTGACCTTTATAAGGGACCATCTAATATAGATAACAGCTAGGCACAAAATGAGTTGATATTGGCTCATCGATCATTCTTTGCGAAAACAAAATGCGAGTTTGACCTATAGACGTTTTATTGATCACGTCTAATACAAGGTCACTCACATAAAAAAAGTCATTAAATGAACGACACCCTTACTAAACAATCATCAGTTGCAATTACGTTTGTTTAATCACTTTGTTGTAAACGTTTGTTTTGTATGTATTCATTGATTTAATAAGTTGTCTTAGACGTCCACGGCTTTTATTTTTTGTATTATGCACTACGGTTTTTCGTATTCAAATTTAATCTCATTTTTTCATGTATTTAACTTAATTAGTCGTGAATTATAAGAATAATGAAACAATTAAATGGTTGAAACAGCCGATAATACCTTGTATTGAGTTGAATTATCGTCGCATTAGAGTTACATGAAGGCGATTGGCACTCAAGAAATACAAGTGTTTATTAATTAATTGCTTTATGTCAGAGTTGGCATGGTTTTTACCACCCCGGTTAATACCATGGTCAAAACCGATATTTACCGTCCCGTGGATAATTGTTTTTCCACCTGCGAAAAACTCAAATATTGAAACAACTACAATTATTAAATGTTATTTAATAATGGGACTAATTAAAATAATTTAATTTTGTATTGTCATAAATGTTTATCAGGGCCTTATATCGTTAGATAAGGTCTTTTCCCATGTTACCATAGGGGGTTCGAAATTTAAATGTTTCAATTTTTGGAAATACTTTAAAGTTAAAAACGTGATTTTGAGAGAAAAAGTCTGTTAATTTGTTTTTATAAAAGGAAAAATATTAGAAAATTTAAAAATAAAATTCAAAAGGATCGATGCAGTAGTTTTGAAGTTATGATGGGCGGCACTACAATAATTCGACTTTTTTCGGGACACTTGATAAAAATTGCTGCAATCTCCTTTTTTTTTTAATATTCCTTCTGACAATTGGACACAAAATTGGACACAATATTTTTTAAATATCACAATTTAACGTACCATTGGTTTGAACGAATATATTTTAATCGTTTCATAAAAAATGTGCTTTATTTCACACGAATAAGGCCTACCCTGCCCTTAAAACATTTACACAATTTTTAAATCATAGTATTTCCAATGAATGGAGTTGAAATGCAATAAATTGAAGCTTCTATAAATTTAATTCTGGATTATCTTGTTACGATAAAAGTGCCCAATCATGGAGAAAAACAATGGTAGTTTTAAAAGACACGAGTAGCTTAAATCCTTCTCGCTCTTCAATGTAAAATGAATTCCATTGCAACACGTCAAAAAATGTAGGCGTTATTTTTTTTTAATGTTCAGAAATCTAGTTAATTCCTCAAATTTGTTTATTTATGAAATTTTCAATTACCTGTCTCATTTAAATAAAATATTAAATTCAACAGACGTATTTTTGTAACTTTTATTTTAAATAGATTTATTTGTCGTTGGTAAAGTAAACAGTTTTATTAAAATGAAGTTGAAAAGAAGTAATTAAGAACTTCGGCTATTTAAAATGAAAATATTTTTGAAAACGTTTAATCAAGACACCAATTACCTTTTTCTTGATATCCAATTAGCATTTAACGATGTCATTTGGTTAAAACTATTTTTAAAATCCTTTTTAAGTTCATTTCATTAATAACTTCCTCTCTTGAAATAGAAGCTACACAGAACTACTTCTTTATAAGTAAATGATTTATTTAAAACAAGGAAAAAGATTTTAGAGTTTTAAACAAGGCTAAAAAAATTTAATAATATACTTACCTAATGTAATTTTTAAATAAAAATAACTTCTTTAAATTAGTAAAACCTATACATGTAATGTTTTAAATTATACAAATTACATGATTTGAAATTAAATTAATGTAATTATTAATGAGTTTTCTAAATCAATGTAATGTAATTATTAATTAGAGTTTCCTAAATGAGCTAATATTACCAGTTTTGTATACCAGTAAAATCTTTAAGTAATGCTATTTGAACCTTGTAATTTAAATTGAACTTTGCACAACATTCAAAGAGAGCCAGCGCTTACCAAGCTACTTAATTGGCTGCCTCTTGGATACACAGGGTAGCGGCTGGTCGATACTTTTTTATGAACTATCACGTCTGGGGTAACCCTACAAACAATAACTCGTTTATAATTATTATTTTCAGAAATAGGAAATTTATGAGGAACAACTCTTTAATTATTTTATATTGCGAAATGACTGACTTTCAACGGAACAATTTTCAAAGTATGAGCAACAATAAACTAAAAGCATTAAATGCTCTTCCGCAATTTCCTAATAGAAGTATTTTTTGTATCGAATAAATAGAATTTATTTTCAAATCGTAAAAAATTGTCGTATAAAGTTACGTAAAACAACGTAAGTGATTAAAAGACTACTAAACAAAATTTTCGGAGCTTAAACATCCTCTTTACCATGTATTTGATCCTGTAAGTTATTGCTTACAATTACTTATTTGAGCAAAAAAAAATCGACAGGACATGCGTGTTCTGATTAGATGGTCCATTACAAGCGATCACGCAGGCGTGTCAACTCTACTCATCTTAAATAGCACCCACTTGTATTCCTCAAAAACTGCTATGAGCCACAGAGACCCTTCGTTTCCACTACGGCTATATCACGGCCTGCTCAACCACAAAGGCCGAAGAAGCTTTACCAAGCACGCTCGGGGACTGAAATTTTGACGTCATAGCTCCGAGTGATGTAGTTCCGAAGATGAAGACAACCTGTCTCGAAACCTGTTCGGAACCACTCGTTCAAGGCTGACCACATTTTTAGGGTTCCGAATGCGTCCGAGCTAGTTTCTTGATCTTCGGCACTGGGAACAGTGACGTCAAAATTTCCGGCTACGCTCATGTTTGGGGGGCTTTTCCGGCCTTGTTATTGAAGTTGGCCATGGCTATATACGATAGATCAATAGAGACTTTCGGGCCATTGAAAATTATCCGATCCCGATACACGATAACAGTTTCTACAATTGAGGTGTGTGCTTTTACAGAAAAGCTGTGCGGGCCACTCTTATCCTGATCCCTCTGCTCGGTCTCCACTACGTGGTCACCCCTTTCCGACCAGAGAAAAAGTCTACCGGAGAAGTGGTCTACGAGACGGTGTCTGCCATCGTCACATCATTCCAGGTGAGACTCAGGGCCGGATTTAAAGAAGCTTGTAAGCTTCCGTTGATTTTCCGCCCCTGTCACAATATTATAACCTTTCGGGAAAAGGTGGCTGGTTAGCTGCAAAGTAGTGGTATGTGCTATTTAAATTAGATACACATATTCAAATCATCTATGCGCCTTTACACACTAAATCAAAAGCGTATTATACGCAATTTTTTACTCTGTTCTACTATTTTTCTTTCAACTTCGAAATTCAGGAGGAGAGTGTGCAATTGCCCTCCAGCGACCACGTTTGCTATGAAATATTAGTACTATATATACGTTTACGGTATAAGCATTAATATTAATTATTTGTTTTCTTTCTTAACAATATTCGTACTGTATAATATTTTTTATGCCTCTTTAATTGGTCGTAAAATTGCCGCCCCGAAAAATTCGCCTCTCTAGGCTACAGCCTACTTAGCCTATTTAGAAATCCAGCCCTGGACTGAGACTATGGAATTTGAGTTACATGTTTCCAGATGTCTATGTCTAGATTCGGCTGTAATTGTAAACTTATGTCCATTCATGAGGTTGACAAAGACTTCGGAGCTGGCATGGAACTTCGAGCAGTAGTGTACACTGTAAAAAATTTGGCTTGAATTTACTAACGATTACTTAGTAACTTTACAGGAAAACACCATTTACTAGAAAATCATCTGTAACCTAAAGAAACTACTGTAGCAATACTAAGAAATACTAAGTAAATTGATGTAACGCTTACAGCGCCACCTGGCTATCTTTTTCAGATATGCGTAGTTTCCCTTGTTGGATTGTTTTGTTTCTCGAAATTTGTTCGATCGGCCATCGGATTTAGCAAAAACTAACCGGTGATCGCGTCCGTAAATTGAAAATGTACGAGACTAAGAGATAAAAGTCTGATTCGATATCGGTCAAAGGTGAAAATTCAATCAATGTACGTTTCATCGAAAAATTAGGACTAATCGATATCACAACGATGAGAAACCGAAAAACGTGGTGGGTTTTTTTTTTTAGCACATACATACAAATTGCGTTAAATTATTTCTAAAACTTCAAATCCGAAAGCTTTATATCGATCAAGATTTCAACCTCATTATTTACACGCAAAGGATCTGCATGTCCCGATGACCGCGTGGCATTACGTGCTACTTCTCGTTGAAACATGAGCGAGCTAATCTTGAGGTTGCGAGTTCAAATCCTGCGACCTGCTCCGGAAAAGTCGAAATAATACTTGACTGAAAGAAAATTAGTGGCGCCCTCTTGTTTACCATTTTTGAAACTGCTAGTTACTAACTTTTTCCTAGTAAAGATACTACATAAGTGGATGTATTGATTACTAGAATATATCTTGTAACGTTTACTGAAGTTTTTATAGTATGCTCGCAATTTAAATGATTGTATTGAATACTAAGCTTCAATTAGTAATATATACACATATTTCTTATGTAACATTACTAAAAAAACTTATGGAAGCTGAGTTTCCTAGAGAATTCTTAGTAACCTTACAGATTTTTTTTTAGAGTGATACGCTAAAGCTTCAGGACTTTGGCTCACAAATTTTGACTTTGAAAATAAAGGAAACTTTTCGCATCTTATCTGAGACACGACATTCACACAGGATGTCTCTTAATTCAAGTTCTTTTCCAATGTAAGCTACTTCTATAAACGCTACTTTTTAACTAAAAAAACTTTAAATTCTGTGCAAAATTTGACAAAATTTAGGTTTTCATCAAATTTTTGCCTATTTTTAAATTCCTACTCATCTTCGGCTTTTTAATTTTGTCTAATCAAAAATTTATTAGAGGTTCTTCATTAATACCCTATTAGGAGTATGCATTTCAATTTCAGTTAACACACACTAGTGTTTTGGAAAAACATGAAAACAAACGAATTTTGCTCTTTAATTTTTTTTAATTAAAAATAAATGTAAAAGTAAACTAAATTATTATGTATTGAAAAAAGTTTAGAAAGCAAATTAAAGTGCTTAAGTTAGAAGTCCTTAGCATTTTTAAATTTCAAGTATATTCTACTGCAGCCCCGTGCTTTACAACGGTGGGGGAAAAACTTTTATTGTTTTAATATAAGTCCCAGCTGAGAGTTGCTATTTTCCCTCTAATAAAAATATTTTAAAAACGATAACGCACATTTGTAATATGCTTAACTTATAACTCCGATGCGTCTACTGGCTTATGCTTCTTAAAACAATAATCATAAGGTGTTTTTTTTTTGCGCTTAAAATTGTATTCATATGCTCTTTGTTCATTGTCCTGAAACAAAAATTTAAGAAAAGTAATGGGAATGGTTCAGGATTTTCCCAAGCTGTATAAAATTAAAACTTTTTAATAACAGTTTAAGTGGTGTATGTTCATTTTCCTGATGCTAAAACAAAATAATATTCTGAATGAAATAGGTATGTAACCTTTTTTTACAGAAAAAATACATTTAGTATCATCGATATTCCTTTAATGTCAGTCAAAAGGTTAGATTTAACTTCACAACAAAATGCAAATTTTGTAGATTTTGTTTCAGTCCATTTATTTTCAGATGCGTCAGACTTTACTTTCCATTAAACCGCGCCTTAAAACTATTCCCATCAGCTATCACTATTGTGCATAAAATGTTGTCATGTAAAACAATCGAGGCATTATTTAGAGCACTCTAGGTTGCATTCTAAATCTGCAGTTTAAGCACACAAAGAAAAACTAAACTGTTTCAGCCTAAAAATCCTAGGAAATGCATTGTTTCTTAAACGAAAGACGGCTTAAAAGCATTTCATCGATTATATGTCAATGAAAGTTTTAAATAAAATAGATATTTATCTTTGATCTTAAGCTTTTGCACTATCGTCGCTTTTATGTAGAAAGCAAATACTTCAAACGCACCTAGTAAAGAAAAAATATTTCAACTTAAAAATCTTTTTAATATTGGTTTTCTTCTAAAAAATCTTTTTAATATTGGTAACAGATTTTGTGTGTTTGACAAATCTGGGATTGATTTTTTATTTTTTAAAGAATAAAAAGAGAAGAAAGAAATCTTTGCCTCAATACAAAAACCAATATCATCCAACTATTGAATAATTATTGTATTTTTTTTATCTCATTTTAAAGTAAAAAACAATACTAGAATGTAAACTTGAATTATGTTTTTTAAGTTTTTTTATTAACTTAAAATACGTTATTAAGTACTAACAGTTCTACAAAGCGTTAAACTCAAAAAATATAAAGGTTTATATTTTTTTAGATATAATTAAACGAAACTTTAAAAATGAATCATTTTCTAACACTCTAGAACACTTTAGCTATTTCAAACGATATAAAAATACTTATATCAAACCAAATGCAAAAATAAATGCAATATCAATTGAAGCTGCAGGGCACTAAAGTAAATGCACCATGAAATATTTTAGATTTTATTAATATGCAACTAAATTACACAAACACTTCCAGCAATAAGTTTTTGAGTTTCGGATTCCAAAGAAAAGCTTTATCGAAATGTATTTTTTGTAATGATAGCTATTTAGTATTTCTAATTTCTTAAAAATTTTTCACTTAAAGTGCTCTGCTAAAAATAAATATGAAGAGTACACGGGAAAAACGATTGATTTTGTAGAAAAGTTTCCTTAGCAGGCCACTTTGGCGATGATAGCGAGTGATCATCTAAACTTGTGTAAGAAAAACAGTTCCTACCACAGAGATAGTAGATAAAGTAATAGAGTGGGAGACCTCGTGACCTCCAATGCAAACGACGGGACGCGCAAGGAGCTCCCAGAAGAGCCCCAATGAAGCCAGTCTTGTAGGTCACATGATCTTCCACTCTAATACTTTAACTACTATCTCTGTGGTTCCTAGCTACCAAGATTCTGGCGATTGACGATCCTGACGCTTGGAACCAAGCGAAGAAGAAAGAAAGAAACCGGTTTTCTGCTGCCAATGTCCTCCAAGCTGCCAATTGCGGGCGTCCGCCAAATAAATGAATCGGTTCTTCCCATGTACTCTTCATATATTACGAATATTTTTTAAATGTATGTATTGCTGTGAAGATTTTTGTAGAGCACACACAAATAAATAAATTTTATGGCTGTTGTACTTTAAGCTCAATTTTGATATAGTATATTAAACGTTTTATTCATTCGATACTACAAAATTTGAAAAATAGGTAATATCTTTCAAATTCTGCCCATCTATTCCCCAGTATAGAAAATACGATACACCATTGAATATGACCACAGGAAAACCAACTTAGTATTCATTTGGGAACATAATTACACTTAATATAAGTTTAAGATAAATCAAATTAAAAATCTTAAATAGAGTTTCTAACATTATAAATAATTACAAAGACCTTGATTAGGTAAGATATTAATGAAAAATGATAATTAATGAATTTTAATTATTAATGAAATTAAATGTAATTTCAATTATCTTTTTATAATTGCGTGAAAAAAATCGGACTTTTACATTATCATTTCAATATCAGACGCGTGCGTAAAGTTATACTTTTTAGAAACAGTGATACAAAATTACTTTTTTTCACCCAAAAGCAGTGCAACAACTTTGTGTCACTCTTTTCATTAGATGCCAACATTTCAAGTAAAATTTCGATTTGATAATACTCATAACATCCAAAGATTTATCGATCTGCTTTATTTAAAAATATTATGAGCGTGAATTATTTTTGAATCAATGGAATTTTTTTCTCGCGATGGGAATATTTCTTTAGTCACGCCCTTCGAACTGCGAGTTCATTGGTTGCTTTCTTTGACAAAATGTTGAAAATAATAGATATTTATAATAGATATTAGAATAATAGATATTACTAATAGATATTTATGCAACTAGTGCGAAAAGTAATGCTTTTTAAAACAAGTGGATTTTATTTCACGAGCGAGGTACGAGCGAGTGAAATAAAGACACGTGTTTTAAAAAGTTTACTTTTCGCACGTGTTTCATACACTATTTTTTATAATTGCGTGAAAAAAATCAAATCTCGTTGGTTCAAAAATAATTCACGTGCTAATTACACTAAAATAGACTAAGAGATGTCAAGGAAAACAACCAATGAACTCGCAGTTCGGAGCGCGTGACGCTATAAAAAACCAATAAGCGTGTTTCAACATTTGGTCAAAGAAAGCAACCAATGAACTCGCAGTTCGAAGGGCGTGACTTAAGAAATATTCTCATCGCGAGAAAACAAATTCATTGATTCAAAAATAATTCACGCGCATAATATTTTTAAATACAGCAGATCGATAAATCTTTGGATTTTATGAGTATTATCAAATCGAAATTTTACTTGAAATGTTGGCATCTTATAAAAAGAGTGCGACAAAGTCTTTTTTTCACTGCTTTTGGGTGAAAAAAAGTACTTTTTTTCACTGTTTCAAAAAGTCTAGCTTTGTGCACGCGCCTGATATTGAAATTATAATGTAAAAGTCGGCTTTTTTTCACGCAATTATAAAATAGTTATTTATGCAACAAGTGTGAAAAGTATCACTTTTTAAAACTAGTGGATTTTATTTCACGAGCGAGGTACGAGCGAGTGAAATAAAGACACGTGTTTTAAAAAGTTTACTTTTCGCACGTGTTGCATACACTATTTTTTATAATTGCGTGAAAAAAATCAAATCTCATTGGTTCAAAAATAATTCACGTGCTAATTAGACTAAAATAGACTAAGAGATGTCAAGGAAAACAACCAATGATCTCGCAGTTCGGAGCGCGTGACGCTATAAAAAACCAATAAGCGTGTTTCAACATTTTGTCAAAGAAAGCAACCAATGAACTCGCAGTTCGAAGGGCGTGACTTAAGAAATATTCCCATCGCGAGAAAAAAAATTCATTGATTCAAAAATAATTCACGCGCATAATATTTTTGAATACAGCAGATTGATAAATCTTTGGATTTTATGAGTATTATCAAATCGAAATTTTACTTGAAATGTTGGCATCTTATAAAAAGAGTGCGACAAAGTCTTTTTTTCACTGCTTTTGGGTGAAAAAAAGTACTTTTTTTCACTGTTTCCAAAAGTCCAGCTTTGTGCACGCGTCTGATATTGAAATTATAATGTAAAAGTCGGCTTTTTTTCACGCAATTATAAAAATAACTATTTCGGGATTACTTTTATTAAAAAAAATGCGTATTGTCACACGTGCCCGTAAAAGTGGTGGATGTCCTATGTTGACTCAATGGGAGATCCGTCACTTTTACGAGCATGGTCACGGCCGACTCAACTAAGGCCACAGAAGCTCTCTGTGATTTCTCAATATAAGTTCCTTTTTGGGTTATCGGCCTGTTCCGAATATAAGAACGGAACCTGAAAAGGGGTATTGCCGGTAGTGCGCAAATACGTTTGGTTATTATGATTGGGAAAATACAATGCGACAAATCCAAACCAGAAGGATAGCGTGACGTCACGAAGAGCTTCTGTGGCTTTAAGTTCAGTAGGATACGGCACAACACAATAAATAAATAATTATAAATATTTTATTATTGCGCTGATCATATAAATAAGAAGGAAGGAGGATAAAATAAGAAGGAAAAAATTTGATTAAAAATTGATGAAATTCGTAATTTATTGTTTTAAATAACTAGTAATAAAACGACTTGACTTTTAAAATAGCATTTAGGAAATGCAAGGTAGTTTATAATAATATTTAGTGAATGTTCTGAATTTTTTCGCGTAAAATTAAAACTTATAATGCAAAAATTCAATCACATTCAGTGGTAAAATTACATGTTAAGGTTTTAAATTGATAAATATTAGTTCAAAATGGTAACGATATTCTATTTAAAAAAAAGCGCTTTACACTAAAACATCAGATTTATAAGCAATGAATCTTTAACATTTTCTTATTTTTATTGATTTTTTTAAATTTTATCATATTTTAGTAAAAATTGTTATTGTTTTCCTAAATAGCCAAATATTATCATTAGTTAAAAATATTTAGCCCATAATTTTAATAATTAGGAAGCATTTCTAATGCATCGCTTACACTTTTAATTTTCGACTCGACTCTTACACTTTGAGCCCAGGTTAGTGATACTAGCCCAGGGTACGATTTCAATAAGGGGAGCCTCAACATTTCAAGGAATCTAATGTAAGACTTGCCTCATTGGAAAACTAGCCCACGGTTTCCCTACTCTGTTTTTAATGCAACGAATATTTTATTTATGATAAATTAATGTTAAAGTCAAAAACAAAGATGCCTGTGAGAATATCTCACATACGCGTAAGAATATCTAAATTTTAGTTAAATATAGATAGTTGTAGAGCTATATGAGTCATTCTTATATGTCGTGTATAAGAAATATTTTACCAACAATTTTCAGGTAACAAATTTTAAAAATAACTGTGACTCCTCAATGAAACTTTTTTGAGATTAAGAAATATTTAAAACATCTTATTAATGTTATTACTATAGTCTTTCTATTCGCCTAAATTGCAACGTTTTAATTAATACTCCTTTGAAATGTATGCAAATGCTTAACGAGAGATTTATTCATAGAAAATGTCGTTAATTTATTTTACTGAAAACCAAAATTAATCAAACTCAATGCATAAATATAAATTATTGGAGCATTTTTAATACGTAAACTAAAAATTCTTCATTACATTCTTTTTCTCTTTTATTTAATAAAAATGTCATGAAATTATATATAACTGTTTCCTTTATATGTGTAGCCTACAATCCTTTTGTAAATAATTAATGTGTTCACTTTCCAGGGTCTTGGCGTTGCTCTTCTATTTTGCTTTTTCAATGGAGAGGTGAGTTAAAAAAGAATGCCTTGTTATCGAAGCATAGTTATTAATTTAAGATTATTAATTTTGTTGAATCAAACTTATTAGCCTGTCCTGCTTAGTCTATTTTTTATTTCATATGCATTGCTTAATTTGATCGTGTTTATTTAAAAAAAACTAAGCAGCCTGTTTAGCTAATTAAATGATCCCTTGTCTATTCAATTTTTTTTTAGCTAGCAAGTAGTAATATTCGCTTTAAAAATTCTTATAAATAGTTGTAAGAATCAAAAGTATTCCAGAACTCATTAAAATATTTTAACTATACAGTTCTATGCCAAAAAAAATCTTAAAGATATTTCGTGCTGGCAATTAACTTCCTTCAGACTTTATTTACAAGTGCCACTATAGAACAAAACTTTTTCTTTTTCAAAATCATGTAATTTTTAAACGATGCAGGTTATTTGTTACAAATTAATTTAGTATAAAAAGCAAGAAACTACGCAATTTAGTTCAAAATAACACTGCGTAATTTTTTCGTGATTGGAAGTCGTGAAAGCCATATTATAACGTTTACCAACTGATATGATTGCGCCACATTCTTTGGATGTCCAACAAAAAAATTGCTTTTATTTCACAATAAAAAACAAAATTGTAATTCTTAGTTCTAAAAAAAACGATATTATACTTTCACTGTAATCTTTTACAGCCCTTGTGCTTGTTCCAGTGTACACTAAGTCAGTTAAAATTGGATTCTCTAACTTGCTTTGGGATACCTAGCTTTGTATTTCTATTTTTATTACGCTGAAAAAAGTTAATATCTTTTTTAAGCCTAATTAAAACAATGGTTTTCATTATGAAAGTAACAAATAAGAAATGGCCCGAAGTGACAAAAGTTAATTTCACTTTCTTTACCTTTTTTTTTTTTTTTGTCTCTTAAATTCCTAGGCTTATTAGGAAACAGGAGCGGGCAAAAAATGCTTTAAATAAAAAAAGGCTATATTTAGTTCATTAAAAACTTGCTCTTTTATTTCATTTAAAAACTTCGTTTTACTGTTTTTCTACATCGATGTACTCTTTTTCTTTCTAATAATGTTGAAAACACTTTTAGCGTTTATTTTAATTAATTTTCTAATTTAATTTAAGGTGATTGCCCTCGTGCGTAAGAAGTGGCACCAGGCTCTATTGATGAGAGGCAGGAGAATGTCCTACGCGGCGACAACTGTATCTGTAAGTTTAGCTCTTTCTTTTCATTAATACATCTTCTATATTTAGGAATCAATGCCAGTGAGATATTTTGGGAAGCTTTGTTGATAAAATAGGATCGAAAATTTCTTCGCAATTCATATGTTTCGTGTTTTTGGTAAGCTAACCTAGAGTATTAGACCCAGATTTTTCCATATTTTATACGCCATTTTTTAGAAATAAGCATAAATTTCAAAATTTCATAAATAATATTCATAACATCATAAATAATATTCATTGGTATTTCTATTTTTTATCATTTGGAAGGTTAACCTTATATACAAAATATATTTATAATGAATTGAGAAAGGTCAAGAACTATACCACATCGAAATATTGCACTGCAAATCATTTCTAGAAACTTTACTCTGTAAAAGCGTGTTGCCTTCGGTTTTAAGGAGTAAATAAATGACTGTTACACCGCGGCCCACTGAATTACTAAGGCCAAAGAAGCTCTCCCAAGCTCGGGGTCGGAAATTTTGACGTCGTAGTTCCGAGTAACGTTGTTCCGAAGATGAAGATAACTTGTCTTGAAGCCTGTTCGGAACCACTCGTTCACGGCTGACCACATATTTAGATTTCCGAATGCGTCCGAACTAGTTTCTCGATCTTCGGCACTCGGAATATAGTAACGTCAAAAGTTCCGTCTACGCTCATGTTTGGGAAAGCTTCTCTGGCCTTGTTACTGAAGTTGGCAGTGGTTACGCTAAGAAACGGGGTGCGATTACACTACAAAACGGAGAAAACGACGCAAAACTAAAGCTACTTCCAAATTTAAGGTACACTGTGAAAAAAAATCTGTAACCATTACAAAAATTTGTTTTGTATAAAACTTTTCCTAGAAAATTTCTAGTAAATAATTACTAAAAATAGTGCTGTAAAAACACATAATATATTTTTGTTAACATTACATGTTTATATCATGTAGATTTACAGGACTATTTTATGTATCCCACACAAGAGTAATGTTTCTGTTACTATACAAGAAAATTTTGTGGATACTGCATTTTCCGTGCAATTGTAAAGAAAAAACAAAATGTCTGCTTTCCCGGTGTGGTATCAAACCCCGGTCTCTCGCGTAACAGACGGGGGTACTGACCACTACACTACCGAGGAATAGCAGACTGCCGAAACCCGGGATCGAACCAGGAACCTTTAGATGTCCGATCGAACGCTCTCCCAACTGTACCATGTCGGCACACAGATAGTCAGGAAATGAGAAGTGAAATTCATTTGAAACAATCAACTAAGTTATAAATTTAAAATAGCGATTGGTCTTGAATCGAGGTCAGACTTTAGTTCGTGTAGCTCTAGTGCGATGATAATTCAAACCTAGCCTAACCAAACTTTGGTGGCGATGCGCGCGACATTTCATGTAGAAGAACATGATAGGCTGAAACAAATTGCAAGTACTAGAAAAAAATTTGTAACTGAAGAAATGAAGATTTCTGTTCAGAATTACAAAAACTTTTTTTTGTAAAATTGGTTATTTCTGTAACATTACCAAAAAAATTTCTGTATGTTTACAGAATTTTTTTCTCAGTGTAGCATATCTTTGGCAATCCTGCTAATTACACATTTATTTAAAGTGTGCCACTGAAACAGCTTATTAATTTGACTTGATATAATGAATTTTGTTTTATCATTTAGATCCTTTCAAATTGTTGTTTCATGTTGATTATTTTACGGAAACTGAGTAATCGAATAAATATTTAGTATATACTACCCATTATCTTTATAACCTAGAAAAAATTATCGTTGGTCCAAAAATGATGACTTGAACAATAAATATAAGAATAATAATCAGCTAGCAATCACACCATGTTTAAAAAATGAACATTTTCTTATAAGGAAAACAAAGAAGAAAGGTTAAATAGTTAAATAGGGTTTTTAAAATGTTTACTCTGTAAACTCTAAGACATTCTCGTTCACAATTATTCATTATCTCTAGCAAAGGTTCAAAGAAACGTTTGTATAATTTAACTTAAAATTCATCCCACCGTGAACATATCTTTTAAAACAGGACATTGTGTTGACACTTCTTCGTTTCATATTCAATCCCTAAAATCCTAGATTCAGGGATTATATGTTTGCAAAACTAGTCTCGTTTTTTTAGCTCTTACCATTCATAAACTGGTTTAAAACTTCCTTGGAAATTTCCAAACTTTTCCATGGATCTACTACTTCGCGCTTCTTCGGATTTTACCGTTTTCCATAGACTATTGAAATGAGAAACTTATTCAGATAAGTGCCTTAAGGGGGGATCATAGTTAACAAAAACCAAAAAATCGAATTTTTGAAAACAGTATTTTCTGATAGATGGAAGCCTAATCTATCGAATAAGACCAATTTTGTATCGATCGGTTAATTATTTCTTATAAAAATTAAAATTATAAAAATAAACAAATGTGCCACGCCTCCTTTGAATTACTAATTGTATGCTTGTATTATTTATGTTTTGCATTATAAAATATGATTTTTTTTGTGTTGATATTTGAAAACTATTCACTAACTCAATGTAAAAAAAATTCCTGACGATTTACATGAAATTCGGTTAACAAGAAATGTTTCGGTGGTCATTTCGAGTTCGTGTCAACGGGATCGACTGCATTTGTTTTTCGCGTTTTTCTCAAAACTATAATTTTCAACACTTAGGTACACTTTTCTCCGAATCTATTCAATATTTTTTAATATTTTTTTTGTGTGTTATAAAACTATTTTAGATCTATTTAAGTCACCTAATTTAGTCTTACAAATTAAAAAAAATATTTTATTATTTTACACTTTTCTTCGTTGAAAATCAGATTTTTTATGAATGTCGAATATAATGCTTCTTAAATAAAATTTAAAAATTATTTTAGGCAATAAAAATAGGTGACTTAATTAGATCTAAAATGGTTTTATAACACACAAAAGAAATTGTTAAGAAATATTTATTAGATTAGGAGAAAAGTGTACCGAAAAAATACTTGTATTTTTGAAAATTCGTAATTGTATGTATCAAAAGATGTCTTTTTTCAAAAATAATAATTTTTAAAAATAAGATTCTTAGGTGTAAATATATTAATAAAAGTACAATGTATAATTTGGTACAATTTTTTTTATTGTACCATAATTTTTTAATGATTTGGAACCTTTCGAAATCAATACTAAGAATTGGTCATTTTTGCTGTCGCTAACTATGATCCCCCCTTAAAGGAAAGCCGAAAAAAGGCCATCAATTTATTTTTTTCGCTTGCTTTTTTTCTTAAGTTAGTCAATCACTAACTTTAGTTTAAAAAATATACATAAATATTATTTAAAGGTATTTAGTATTTTTTTTTAAGGAAATCTTCTATAACTCTATAAACTCTAACAATTAATATTTAAGTTACGTTTTCGAAGTTTTAAAATAAGGAAGGCAGGTTTTACATTTTCCGGCTATCCATTTCGAGTCATCCATAATGAGCGTAAACACAGACAATTACGTCTCGTAATCTAGAACAATATCAAGTAACCAGGTCTGATACCCCAGAGCGTTCACTCAAAGCAAACCAGTGGCCTTATAGTGAGCTTGTTGGGGACTTTGGAATACACAGATTTAACGATTACATGTCACATGGGGCTCAGCACACATACAAACAAACACGCAAGACAAAATTAACACCTACTGACTGAGTGGCCACATCCCTGACCATACATTTACTATGTCGGCATTTAAAAATAATAAATATTTATTTTCAAGTATTTGTTGAACATTTCATTGATAAGCACTTAATTTAAAATCGAAACATATCCTAAATTCACTTATTAATATTGCACCAAGAAAATTATAAACTAATTTTTCAAAGGAATAACAGTTTTCATCCCAAAAGTTAAACATAGAAAACCTAAAATTTAACAAACTCTTATTAAATTATGTGTTCTAAAAACATTACAAACATAATTTAATAGTGATTATTGCTTAAGATGACTTGTTAACTCTAGATATTTCTTTCCTTCATTTACACAAAATGTGACTGCAAGTATTTATCATGAAATAAACAATATTGAACTTTAATTTTGTTCCTTATCCTTTCCCTTTTTTAAACGCTCTAATTAGTATCAAAAACTAAGCACAAACCATTCATTCTACTTGTTATTGAAAAAAAACTTATAAAATAATTTGAAACAATTATCTTTCATTTTTTTGCTTTATAATTATTTTAATTAAAATGCAGTAAAAATCCTGTCAAGATAAAGAAAAAAATTAGGATTACGCGTTTTTATCGCTATGGTATATGCTTTAATTCAACTAATCAACAGACAGAAAAAAATATCTTCATGCAGATTTTTTTATTTGTTATATAAAACATTTTACGTATCAAATTGAATTTTTTTTACTGTATTGATACTTCATTGCCAACAAGTCGACATCTTAATTAAAAACTAAAGTGTTTTTATACTAATTAGTGTTACGAGTTTCTCGTACTCAACACAATAGTTTTTCAATACTTAAGCTGCAAATAATCTCTTACATTAAAATGCATTTTTTAATTTTGGTAAAGCCTTTTTTGAAATTTAATTAGTTCCATAAACATTTGAATAATATAATAATGATTAAACACTTTCATCCTATTTTCTAGTGAGTTTGGGATCAAAATGTTAACTTTTGATCCGCTTTTCACCTTTCTAACCTTGTTTTCAAGTTAAAATTTCATGTATGTGTAATTTTACAAAAATTACTAAATAAATTAACGCTCTGGCATTACAATTTTGGAACAGAACGTCCAGTGTTGAAAAAGTTTTAATTTATTTATACTAAATTAAGAAGTAAATAATAACATTCTACTTTCAATTTTATCTAGTTTTCGCTAATTTAGCATTTATGGGATGATTGCATAATGCATAAGAACTATTGTTATTGGATTTTTTTTTTCCATTTTAAATATTTTTTTTAAAAGATGTTATTTCAAAATTTGAAACTTAGAAATTCTTAGAATTACTGTTTAGAATTAATCTATGGAAAATTGTATCTTAAAAAGTATCAATAATATGGAATATTTTATAATAAAATACACGACATTAATTTGAAAAGTTTCTAATTTTATGTTCATCGAATACCAAACATGGACATACTAGTATTTTTGAAAATAAATCCTCCCAAACTTAGTTGAATTTCAGTTATATTTTTATCCAGTGGATATAGAGAGTAGTCATAAAAAGAATCTAATGCTTCTATTTCCTGCCAGTAATGGAGTCTAAATTCAGAATGTACAATGAATGTTCCATTTGAAGTCGTCTTTCATGATACAAAACGTCCAGAAAAGTCAAGGCTACTTTTTTCAATTTTTCATCGATTTATTTCCGACGTTTCGTAGTGTCCTGACATTCGTCTTAGAGTCTTCTTGAAATCTATTTCTCTCTCCCAGATGAAATATTGACAGAATTTCTATTGATAGAGTGATATATTTGAGGGAATTTTATTTATTGTAGAAAGTGTTGAATAAAAAAAAAGAGTATTGCAACAAAGTGATCAAATCTTTTATATAAAATGAAATAATAAAAAAAAGCCAAATTTATTACTCCATCATTCTGAGTCCGTTATTCTATCTATTTTAAATATACTTTTCCCCTTAAATGGATAACTTATACGACTATTGATGTATTTTGAAGCTTTCAAAGCAGGCTCATATTGGATTCGATGATTGATAAATTATTCATGAAAAAAATACAACCTAAAGTACATTTTATAAAATTTAATTCTTTAAAAGCTATTGTTAACTTCAGAAAGTAAATACGGTAGAATTTTGGGCAACTAGTGTGCCCGATATGTATCAGTAGTGTAATAATATATCTGTAATCTTCCCAAAAAATTTCGCACTTAAAGCCTATAACTTCCCAAAAATTGTCAAAAAAATCCAAATGCATTGTTTTTTCCATGGAAAAATCCCCATAATCTAGGTAAGTTATAATTATTATAATTAAGTTTTTGCCATATTGTTATACATAAGTTCTACGAGATTGTGCCCCGGATATTTCCGGTTATTTCTCAACTACGCATTTCTAGGATTCGATCCAGTGACCTCCGGGCTCTAACTAAAAACTCTTCTATGTATAAAGTTTCGAGGCTATGGTTGCTTGTGGAGGAAGATGCATAGAAAATGGCGATTCGTTAAATGATTTTTAAGTTTCTGGAAAAATGATTTTCGTGTGATGATTTCTGGGAAATATGATTTTTGTACTGTTTCTTGGGAAAAAGATTTTTGTACTGTTTCTTGGGAAGAAGATTTTTGTACTGTTTCTTGGGAAAGTGATTTTTAAGTTTCTGGAAAAATGATTTTCGTAAGGTTTCAGGGAAAGATAATTTTTGTACTGTTTTTTGGGAAAATGATTTTGATGTTTCTGGAAAAGATGATTTTTGTACTGTTTCTGGGGGAAAAGATTTATAATATTTCTGAAAAAACAACTGTTCGGAATAAAACTCGGGAATTTGTTTCTACTTACAAAAGCCAGGATCAATTGCAATACATAAAATTAACATCGATTTTTTTAATGTGAATTAAAAGCAGTACAACAGTTTGTGTAGTGTTCCTTATATTAATTTATTGAATTAGATGTAATGTAGTTGAATATCTGTGTAAATATTGCGTCAACGTGGGTGTGTTCTTTTCTCTTTTGTTTAATGCAAATCCCGTCCCAATGGGACACTATGGAAACAACGGCTGTGTAACAAAGCAGCGTAAGGGTCCCAATGAGGTGCAGCAGACGAAGGCTTTATAGGTGAGTGCCCGGTTTATCCCTAACCCCACCCACCTTACCCTTCTATACTATCACCCTAAACTCTCCCTTTATAGAGCCCAATATCGTACGATGTTTGTTTGATGTTAATCCCTTATTATTCTGTAGTTGCAATAGCAGGTCGATATTAACCATGCGATAGCATTTGTTGCTAGTATCCTTCATCAACGACTTGATGTCTTTTACTGAGCAACTGTCAACTAATTAAAGAGTTTATATTGGGAAGAAAATTTTAAAATCTGTTGAAACTAAATATGGAAAAGCAAAACAAATACTACTTATTTATTTTTTATAAATAAGTAGTATTGAAAGTTCAAACTAAATAGGTAACTAAATTGTTATGCTAATGTTTAAACCAAGACTAGGGTAGACTGACCAGTGAGTGAACAGGCCCCAGTGAATGAACATTTGGCAAATATAATTAAAAAATAATTATTGAAAATCATTCCACTAGATGGATTGGCAACACTGACTTCCACCCATGTAGTAGGAAACTATCTGACATATGGTTGGTTGTCCTGGTCATTATATCCTGGTGTTCATTCACTGGCGAACGCAGCTCCTTATACGTTCATTCACTGATTAGTCTACCCTATTCACACAAAGATTATTCTATAAAATTCAAGTTATTTAACCATACCAGTTTTTTTTTAAGTTCTAAGTATTCTGTGTATTTAATATTTCTTTGAAAGTCTTCAAGTAAGGCGGTCAAAAGCAGTGTACCTATTTCCATCAGTTGAGCAATATGATTATAATAAAACCCACGTTTGACATTTATACTCTTTATCAACATTAAAAACTTCTTATATAACTAGTTATACTGATAATGCAGAAGTTGTTTACGACCATAGAGAGGAAAGCATCCCTTTTTTTAGTATCTACATAATGTAAGAGTTAAAAAAGGAATGGAAGCCCTGGATCGCGGGTCTCCAAACTCAAGTGCCTCAGTGTTAATCCAAAAACCAGGGGAAAAACTATTTTCTCTGCCACATTTCTCCGGCTGTATTGAATATTTTTGCAAACGTCTTTTTTTTTAATAATAAATGTAGATAACTTGCAGATCTTTATCTTCCCACTTTTTGAAATTGATTCGAATGTTTTGGGTAAAATTATTTGTTGAAAATTAAAGAAAATATTCGAACCAATTTGAAAAAGTGGGACACTCGGGACCTGTAAGTCAATTACAATAAACACAAAAAAATCCGCTTGCAAAAATAATCAATACAGCCGGAGAAATGTGGCAGAGAAAATATATTTTTCTCCTTAGAATTAACACGGATACACTTTGCTTTGGAAACCCACGGTCCAGCTCGCCCGTAAGATGGTTATAAGAGTCAGGGATTAAGCTTTTTGTCAAGTAAACCGAATTGCGCTCGAAAAGTAACATCTCATTGGATAATTTGAAATGCACATGTAACTTATATATCTATGCACAAAAACTTACCTTTGCATCTACCTTCATCTATGTATATCGTGAAATTTTTGTTGTTATTGTTCCTTTCAGCTGATCCCTTTTGGTGTATATTTGGTTCAATGAGTGGGTGTAATTGTGGCGGAGTTTTTTTCTATCATATATTCTTTTACATTTGTTGCCGTATTAAACAAAGAATATATATTTGTATTTTTTATACTTCACAGAATGTGGAAAAATTAAATTAAAAAATTAAATCTATTTTTGTAGCTTTGCCGTTCCAAAATATTTTTCAAAAAATAAATTATTTGGTTTTTTATTAACACCTTTAAATGCATTTAAAGGAGCTTATAAAAATGTTTATATGTTTATATACTAAAAAAAATACTATACAGATGTATATTAATAAATATATATTCATACGCGTGTCGTTAAAACTTAAAATTTATAAACAATTTTGAAATTTTCTATAACATTATAAAAAAAAAAAATTGCCCTTTTCCTCTTTCAGACTTAAATTTTTCGCAGAACAAAACGTAACAAGTGCAACTTCTTTGACTGCTCCACGGAAATATTTGAAAATCAGAAAACTTGAAACCCTACACACAGCATTTAAGCTAACAGTCTTAAAATTACGCAGATTATTTTAAAACTAACGGCTTTTTTGCAGTAATATGCTTTCATAGAAATCCTTGTAAATTAAAATTTCCCGGGCTTGGAGTTGCAGATGCTGAGATGCACTTATGACGTCAAACTGTGCCCAAAGTAGGCGGAGCTTCCCTAAACCAGAAAATGATTTTTTTTTAACGTGACATATACTACATTTCTTCTAATAAAGCTGTAACGATGAACATTTTATTGATCTGGCGTGGGTAAAGCAGAGAATCCTTATAATGATTTGCTGGTGGAACGAGTAAATTAATTATTTATTAAAAGCAACAAGTGCGTGGTTGTGATGGCATAAAATAACGGATTGATTTTTATATTTGTGCTAGGTATATTTTTATATTTGTGCAAGATATTTTTATTAGGAAATCAAAAATTCTATTTGGTGGCAGAGATAAAATAATTTAAATTTTCGTTAAAAAAGCGATTCTTTTTTTTTCCTGGAAAGAAATATTAATTAAAATAACAAATTATAGGTCGATTATTTTGAGGAATATTAAAAAAAGTATTAATTTTTTACGGTATTTAAATAATGACATCTACCGAAACAAAATGCTTTGACATACACTAAATAATTGCATCTCTCTGTTCCATTTTTTTTAAAATTAAATCTACATATTTTTTCCTAACACAAAACAAATTACCTAAAAACCCATAAGATGCCAATATAATTTTTTGAAGAATTACGAAGGTTTTTTTTAACCTCCGAATACCCTCTTTGCAAAATGTTGCCGCCAATGATTGGAAGGGAATTGTAACTGTTTGTTTAAACTTCACGTCAATTTGGAAGCTTCAAGTCAATTTTTTTATGCTCTCCAGGCCATTACTAATCGATAATTCACTTATGGTAAACCCTCGAGTTTCCCTAACCGATTATCAACTCGCTGAACAATGTCGTCTGTAGCGACAGACTTGCATTCTTTGCCACTTCTTCATGAATATCAGTTCAGCCAACTTTAAATTATTAAAACCTTTCACGAACAACTCCATCACTCATAACGGTGTCTCCATACACTCGGCTCATTCCTCGATGAATTTCTGTTGCACTGTTCCGTTCTGCCTGCGAGAAACGAATAACGGCTCTCAATTCTCACTTGGCGGTTACATTTTATAAAGAGGGTATTTCCAAGCTTGTTCACAGAGATGATAAAAGCTTTAATCGTCAAGAAATAAGGTGTGAATAAGCTGTATTGAAACTTACTTATGGTACTAAAATCTTTTTTATTGACCCATTTTTACTTTACAGCTCATCAGAGGTAGAAAAAAACATCCCATGTATCATTTTAATTTGCGAAAAAACGTATGAACCACAAAAAAGAAATCCTCAACATGCTTTCTATATTTGGAATAAATTTTCATATTATGTTTTAACCCTTTGCCATTACATTAGTATGAAGAAAATTATTATGATTGCTCTAATAACAGGGTAACTTTGAATGTTGTTCTAATTGCACTTTAAAATAATTACATGTTAAATTACCGTATTTTCTAGAGAATTTTTGGAACTAGTAATTATATCCGTCTATCTTATTTTTAATGAAAACAAGGTTTGATTGTATGTTTTATTTTAAGGGAACAGAAAGATCCTGCAACGGTAAGACAGTCCCTGCCGCCAAAAAACTACTAGCACTGGTTTGAAAAAGGACACTCATACTCTTCTCCGAGGACACAAGTGGAATCTCATTACCTTACAAAACGAACTCTTCCCAGAGTAGTCTCCGTGAGACGGTGATTCCTTAACCACAAGAACTCTTCGATATGACACATACTCACACTCTCAATAATAAATACTCAGAAACGACGAATTTATCCTTCATTTTGACGATTCCATTACTGGCAAATGCTCCGAGTTTTCGTTTCCTCAAAGTGAGGAAATTTGTATCGTCATTTTTATGAGGACTTGAATGTCTTCTTATCTAA
Source organism: Hylyphantes graminicola (assembly GCA_023701765.1). NCBI lineage: Eukaryota > Metazoa > Arthropoda > Arachnida > Araneae > Linyphiidae > Hylyphantes > Hylyphantes graminicola. The sequence continues at coordinate 41,351,851 of CM043117.1, read as the reverse complement.
AGAAATATTTCGTCATTTTTGAGCATGTGAGTACAACAGTGAGATTCAGCTTCCTCAAAATCAGGATACAGAATCGTCAAATCACGATCGTAAAAGTGAGGATTCGCGTTTACTCAAAAGTCACGAGATAGTTTGATGAAACAATCCTCAAAATTAACGAAATGAAGCTTGAGGATTCATGAATCGTCAAAAATGAAAGTGTTATTTCTGAGAGTGCACTATCCCAGAAGCACAGGACAACTTAAAATGACGTGAACTCCAGCAATTGAAAAAGCCATAAAAAGTCCTTTGAAATTCTATGTATGTTTTACCCTTTCTGTCTCAATAACAATTTGGCATCTTCATTTTAGAATTTTTTCGTTGCTAGTCTATAGCCATTTATGATTTAACAAAAAGCACATTATTCAATTCTTCAAACTTTTTCTATTAGAAATTATTTTTTATTAATCCCAATAGATGGCATCCCTATTATTTTTTTTAAAATTATGATAAGAAACATGATGTCAAATGGCATCACTGCGACTGAAAGGGTTAAATCTCTGGTTTGTAAGGACTAAAGACACACGTCATGATGATTTAAAGCCGTTAGCGTTTTATCTCCTCCTAGCGTTTTATCTTCACTTTGGGCGGTTTGTTAGAATTCGCGCCTAGCGATGCATCTCTCATCTAACTTATGCGTTGTGGGTGGAGACCACTGTTATCTCTTCGGAATATGCAGGTACATTGGCCATTTCGCATGTCTTGGATTCTCTAATCAAACCACGACTGATTCAAGTTTTACAAACACCCAGACCAACGTTAATTATGACTAGTGGTCACATAACAACTAGAGCTAATAAGAAAGCCAGCAATTAGGAAACACAGCTCAGCAGATGATTTTCTGTTCTTACAAACCAGTGCTTAAAGAGTGGGCTTGTTAATGAGGTACTGTTATTACGACGTCTTTTAGACGTAATGGTTACGATATAATTTTTAGACACCAGTCATATCTTTTGCGCGACGTGGTCTTTAAGTACCGTTATTTTATTTTGATTTTGAGAAAATTAAATTGCTTTCCAATTGCAAAACTAACGGATTACGGACAATTAATTTTTGTTGACAGATTCGTTTTTGCCATTAGGCTTCTCAGAAAATACTATAAGACCTTTTTAACATTCACAATAAATCGCAGCTTTTAGAAAAAGATTTGTGATCTCAGTTATTCTACAAGTGAGAGTAAAGGAGTTGAACTTGGCGAGTAAGGTCCGTGATATCTCAACACAATATCTCCAATCTATGTTAATATTTATCACCCTATTATTTTGCACGAAGAATACATCTGTGTTTATTCATTAATGTATAGGAATCTCAAGTCTATGGCTAAGATGCACCATTTATTTATGATTGTTACTATGTATTGTTGTTTGTATTGATAGTGTTCTTTAATTATTTTGTTGCTAACTGACATTAAATACAAGTAAAAATAATGTGTTGTAAACAATGTGTTTTTGGATGTCAAATGATGATTTCTTATATTTTTTGCCGAGCTTATATGAATTTAGATTAGGTCTGTTGAATAGAAATGTAAATAATACCTAACTAGAAAGTATTGTATCATTGCTGTATTGCTTCAGATTTCAGTACAATATAGTCGACATTAAGCCATATAAAACAAAATGACTGGATAAGAAATGTTTGAAATTTTCTGGTTCATAGTAAATTTAGTTGTCAGTGCTTAGGAGTGCCTGCAATTTTTTTTAAAATTTAATCATATTGACAGATAGCTCATTCGAATTGAATAATTTTTTAGAAAAATATAAATTGTTTGATGAATTTAATACTATTCAAGTGTGACAAATTCTGAACTGAAAAAAAGATACGCGGTTATACAAACTAAATTATTTAAACTTTTCAATTTTCAGGTTTCACAAAATTCATGATTGAAAAAACAATACGATTATGACTAATAATACAGTTTAAAATTATGATGATTAGGTTGGGTTTAAATGTTTCCGTCAGTATATTTCTAGACTCGGTTGGAAGCCTTAACACAACCAACTATACCTGGTAGTTTAAAACCACGGTCAGGTGACGAGATTGACTCTAAGCTGGCGCCTTTTACTCAAGTGTCAGCTCGTCACTTGATGTGGTTTTAAATTACGACGGTCTTATGCCAGTAAGCCTCGTAACTAGATGACAGTGCCACGATGATTCTAACTAAATGAGCTGGCACCCAAAGAAACTTCGAGCGACACCGTACGCTAACGAAGTTGGGATTTTGATTTCTACAGACTTAAAGAGCAAGTGTGTCCCATTGTACTTGGGTACCCAATGAGTTTTATGAACTTTTTTCAAGCACAAATACGTTTATATTTTATGCTGGTCATACGAACCGGGAACCTTCTCGGTGAGAAGCCGATTAATTATCCATCTTCGACAGGTCTCATATTTATTGTTATCACGAATCCATGTTAGAAATAAGGACAAATTTTGTTTTCTAAAATCTACTCATAATGTACATGTTGCCCATAAGTAGGCAGTTTTGTTAACAGCGATTGTAATCAGTGGTTCCAAAATAAGTTATAAACATGTCGATAAAACTTGCAAATGAGTCCTTCAAAAACAATTGAAATCTTACGTATTGATTCGAGTTTTACTTGGTTGGTCATACTGATGAAAATTATCTTGAGAATGTTCTATTACTAAATCGATTTCAGATTAAACCAAAACAAAAACTATCAATGAAGCTATTTTTAAACTGAAGGTCAAAGAAGAAGTATTGGTTCGTAAAAATAATTTCAATGGCATTGACATTATTATAACTATAATGATGTTTTTTATTTGGGTTGTTCTGAAATTTCAAAATTACAATTCTAAAAAAAATTGTTATACTAACGTTTTGTGCAACGTAAGATATTTAAGACTATTTATGCAAAAAAATAATGATATTTGATGGGAAAAAAATAGTTTTTAAGCATAATGACATTGCAATTACCAAAATAACGTAAGCTCGAAGAATAAATTTAAAATAAAACTACTAAAAATAGTATTTAGCCAAAATATTCAGGAAAAGATGTGAAAAATAATTGTATCTTTTCTAAGAATCTCCTACTGCTTTATAATTTTAACATTGCTGTATGATATACTCGTAGTAGCTGTCTTCCCGAATATCTGGTATTATGTAAATATTATTGCTTTAACAGGTTTTCTGGTAAGGTTTTTTTTTTGTATACCTATGTTAAATAATGTGTTTCGGTCATTTCTTGTATAGAATAAGATGATGATCTACAAATGTTATGTACAGTTTGTACGATATGTATAAGCTTTACCTTGATGTATTAATACGATATTACTCTTGGTTAAAGGGCCACGAGATTCACAAGTTACATTTTTAGTTTCAGCACACATGAGCGTTTTTTCTTCAAATAGTAATTATATTGTAAATTAATGTGAGAAAATGTTTTGAATATTTAATCTAATGCATTTTTAGCTATTATTTGTTCATTTTAATTTGGATATTTAAAAAATGCTTTCGAATTCAATTTCGAACAGTATTTAACGCAAATTTGCTACTTTAACATACTATTTACTACGATTCAAAAAAAATAATTGTCAAGAAAACTGGGTTTTCTGAATGCTTGTAATTAAAAAAAATATAAATATATAAGAAAAATAAAGAACAAACTTGACACTTTATGCAGGACGAATTAAGTTATATGAATAAAGAAATTTAAGCTTACACAGTACCTCAAAAATGCCAAAAAATGCGATTTTTTTATTTGCTAAAATTCAAGTTTGAAATCTTCTGAATAAGTCAACCAAGTTTAAAAAATGTAGCTATATTTAAAAATAAGTTATTCCACTTTTTATGCAAAAAGGTAGGATAAAAATGCAAACGAATGAAAACTTTAAATGTTTTTTTCTCGGTGTTCCTTTTCTTTGATGACAAGGTTTTCAAAATTCTAAGACTTTTTATTATTTTTTTACAGAAGTCTAAGGAATTTAGTTTGCGGTCTGTCAAATATGTTAAAAGCAAGAATTGGCATCAAAATCGGTTACAAAAGTAATATTTTTTTTAATAAAAAAAATATTAAAGTTGAAATTTTTCAAATATGCTAAAAAAAATTAGGATTTTCTAGATAAATACTTTTATAAAATAACTACTAAAGATAAATCAATGCCAAAAGATAATCGGATGTAGATTCTTATGTAAAACAGTTTAAAGTACATGAGGAAGAAAATGGGTTAAAATATTTGTATTTAAAAAAGCCTAAGCATTTTAAAAAAAGTATTTTTTTTAAATTTAGTAGGCTGAAAAGGCTGAACTAATAAAACACTATTTTCATAGTGAATATGACAAAAAAAAATTCTTTAAGTAGTACCGTGTCCTCTTAAAAAAACCTTAAAGTTAACGTTTTAATTTTTTGAAATGAAGAAAATGATATAAACAAAGTCATCGTTGAAGGTTTGAGTATAATTCACCCTGTTGATTCCGTATTTTGTATATTTTTCCCTAATTTTGTATATGACCTCTGCTGATTGTAGTAATGTGGTGAAATTTATGCCACTGGGTGTAGTGCAAACTATAACTTGACATCATCGCAAATAAATATTACAAAATTAATTACTAAAAATTGTCTTTTGTTACAATTATGTGCTAACAAGTAATCATAATTTATTGAAAAATGCATCTTGTAAATATCATCATGTAAAAAAGCAATTGTTCAGTGTTCCATTGAATTTTGAACATTTAGTGTCATTAATGTATGTTATGAAGGCCGTGATGTTATGCGTTTTGCATGTGGTGTACATTTTCATTGTTTGTGTACAATATAAAAAAGCACTCATGGATGACATTAATGTATTATAATTATATGAATGTATTGGTAGTCGTTTCTTTATCTTATATGTGATGTATTTATGATCTAAAATAAATTGAGAAGTAATTGTCATAAGCTAGTATTATTTTCTAACAAAATGGATTCGCATAGGTATCTCATAAATGACGTTAAAATGCGAAATTAGATGTAATTATTTGAATTAAAATTTAATCTTTTATACCAAAAAAATTGTACCCCTAAATCTAAATTGACCGTTATTACAATAAAATTCAATATATTTCTTCCGTATCTAATTTTTCCTCTGTTTAAAACAATGATATGATTAATTCCAGAATATTTCCGTTTATTTTTCTTAAAACTAACTTAAATTCCAAGAATAAATATGTAGTAATAATGCTCACTCTGACATTGTTTACTTGTATTTTTAAGTTATGCAGGAGATGCCCTTCTATATATCTTTCTTTCAAGAAAATCCTATTTTGAACCTAAAGAAAAATGCAAATCGGCACTTGGTTGGATTAGAAGGTGTTTCAAAAAATGAAATATTGGGAGGACGTAATGAATAATGTAACATTGCAAAGAATATGGAAATCAAGGTAAGTAACAAAAATATTCAGAGTGGCATGTACGACAAAACAATATTTCATGCATTGTTCTCTAACTTTGTTTATGGCTTAATAAAACTTAACAGTACTTTTAGACTAATATTATGTTTGAACAAATAATTTATTTAAATGAGTGGGCGCCCAAACCAGACAAGTCGTTGTGCCCTTGCTCCGGGATTTCGACTCCTCAGATTTAAGGGGGAATGAGCCGGCTGGACGTCTGGTCGCCGGCTGCAAACCAAAGTGAATCAGAGTTAATACAATTTTATAAAATATTTTGTAAACCACTTTTATCCGGCTGTGTTGAATATTTTTAAGTTATCAGAATAAGTTCGAAGCTTTTTCTTTTTACAATATGTGCTGCGAAACAACTTTGTAAGTATTTTTGTGTATATGTAAAAAGTATATTAAAAGAAATAGCTATAATTAACGTGTCAAATTTTGCATAAGTACTACTTTTTTTAATATGGTAATTGTACACATATTTTTAGCAGATTTTTGTCAAAAACTTCAATGAGGCTAGAAAAAAACCTGTTCGACTCATCTAGAAATAACACCACCTAGAGTTAAACTTTAAACTTATATCTAGAGATGGGACTATTTACAACCAAAATATTTTTTGTTTAAATTATTCGTGATATAGAAAATACATTCCTATGGAATGTGTAGAATATTATTAGGTCCAAACAAAAGAAGTTTCTTAGGTTTATTCCCTAGGCAATATTTTCTTAAATTAGTAGAAAAAAGAATATTTAAAATTCTTCAATAACTTTTTGAGTTATCTTTTCTAAACTGAAGCTATTCATTGAAAAACTGAAATGCGAGGGTAACGCATATAACCCTTTCAGTCCCATTGAGGTCATTTGACGTCATATTTCTGATCATAATTTAAGAAAAAATCGGGCAGACATCTATTGAGATTAATATGAAATATTTTTTTAAAAAAAAGTTTGAAGAATCGAATGATGTGCTTTTTGATATCATAAATGGCTATAGACGATCAAAATTTTTTTCTAAAATGATACCAAATCGTCATTGGGGCTAAAAGGGTTAAAGTTTAAGCATCTTAGACCGAGAGCCCAGAGCCCCCAGACTGTGGCACATTTAATATGGTGGCAGCTTTCGAAACAAGAAAACTTGGGTAATAATATAAACAAGTAGAAAAGGACATTTTCAACAGGACTCTTACAGGACTCTATAATCTCACTTTTTGAAAATTCTTGTAATATCTTGTGTAAAATTATTTATAGGAAATACGAAATACGGATATACGTACGGATACTTTTACAAACATATTTTAAATAATAACAATGGATAGCTTATAGGTCTGTATTAGCCCATTTTTTGAAATTTCTTCCAATATATAGAGTAAAGTTATTTATAGAAAATTAAAAAAAAAGTATATATTCGAACCCATTTCAAAAAGTGGGATTGTGTAGGACCTGTAATTTAACCTGTAATAGGACCTGTAATTTAGTTACATTTATCACATAAAAAAAACCTATTTGTAAAAATATTCAATACAGCCGGGAAAATATGGCTTAGAAAATATCTCTTTGGATTAACACTGAAGCACTTTGATTTGGATCCCCACAGTTCAGCGGGCTCATTTCCCCTTAAGGGGGTAACGGACACTTTTAACTTTTTTTTTTAATATTGCAAATATCAATATAATTTTTTTTCCATAAATGTATACTAAATATACTTACACTTTTAGATAGTCAAAGGTTTTAAATTATCATTATTTATTATTTTTTAAAATAAAATGTGTCAAAAAGTGATGTCTCTTATTTTTGTTATAAGTCAAAAACTTATTTATTGGCAAACAAATATTTAGCATTTTTATAAACAGAAAAATGCATTTAACAAACTGTATTTACCGATTTTTCATATTTGCCATAGTTTTTATGAAGGTTATTATTTTTTTGAAGGTTTTTTTTAATAATTTCACAGGTTCACTTTTTTATAAAAATTAATAAATAAAAAAAATAAACTATTTACAACTAATCTCTAAAGACAAATTAAATATATATGTTTGAAAAATATGAGTGGAAAATTTTGACACTCTATGGGCAGTAGATTTTGAGTTATATCAATTTAAAGTCAAAAAATCATCGAAAACACGATCAAGGAGAAAAACAGCTTTGAAGTTAATCACTTTCCTTACTGAAGCGCTCCAAACCGACCGAACAACTAAGGATTCGATAACGTTATTCCTATCTAATATACGAGGAAGCAAAGAATATAAACGTGGTTGGCCAACACAGATGTCTTGACACAAAAAACTACACATCTCACGTTCTACTGCAGATATAAATAAAATTTTTGTTTTAAATTATTCTAAAATATTTGTGTTATACTTATGATAATAATAATTTTTTTGATTTTTTTTGAAGATTTTGTGTCCTATACCCCATTAACAAGAACGCATGCTACAATGTATTCATAAAAACTGCAGACAAACGCTTGTACACAAATATCCATGCAAATATGAAGGGATTCGAACCCGGAGCCTTCTGACTGCCTTTCCAGTTCTCTGATCCCTCTCCTACTAAAAATGGTCAGTAGAGATCAATAGAAAATGTGTATGTGGAAGTGGCCTACTAGTGCCAATAGAAATCTCTACTGATCTCTATTGATATCCATACAAATATCTACTAATCTTTATAGATATAAGTACAGGTTTATTGATGTCGATTGAGATCAGTAGCTTACTGATATTTTTTTACTGTTGTTGGTAGAGCTCTATTGATATCAATATTATCAGTAGGTTACTAATATCAATAGGTTCTACGTTTAACAATAGATACATCAACAGAAGTAAGTACACATCAATAAAGCTGTACTAATGTCAATAAATTTTTGTATTGATCTCTATGGATCATTTTTAGGGCCAGCCGCCCAATCGGTATTCTAACTGATTGTTTCATTGAAGTTTTAATGTTATTTGCGTTTGGTAACACAATGTTTATCAGCTATCTAAACAAGCATTTCTAAACTAATGACTTGTTTGTCGGTATCCCATTGGCCGAGGGCGATAATCGATGGGTCTTTCACCCAGAATCTTCTTGGTTAGGTCATATATGCAAATCAGCAGCGTCAAGTGTATCCAAAGCTTATTTTCTATGAAAGTACAATTCAAAAAGTTTCAATCATACACCTAATAAAAGTATCTGAGTGCTAAACCCTTAATTGTACATTTCAAGGCACTGTAAATATTTTTGATATAAGGAAATGCAAATTATTGGCAAAGCAGATAATGTGATATAATGTGTTAGTTTATAAATTGAGGGGATTCATGTTCTATAACAATAAATGACTTTTTGGAATGATTCATCGTGAAATTAAAAAATGAAACTTTTAATTTCGCTACTTTTCAAGTTTATTCCGCATTTATGCAAGTAAATATTGATTTTTATGCGTATGGTTCCTTAAAATTGACTTTGCAAGTCATCATATTTATTTACTTTTGTAAAATATATGATATGTAAGTTGCTTAGTTGCTTCACAAAAGTTAGAATAAATTGTGATACACTAAAATACCCTGTAGAATTTTCATTCCCAACATTACGTAAGCATGGTCTGGAAATATAATGCCTGGTAAACAAATGAATTAAATTTCTTGATCTTTACAAAGAGTTTTATAATTAAATTTGTTTATTCATTTACTGTAAGTAGACCTAATAACCCTAAAATATATTTTCCCAGCTGTACATACCGAGTTTTCCATGGGTGCATACTACAGAATGTGCTTAGCTGAAATATTTATTTCCAATTCTGTCATTGGATATGAAAGCAACTCTGTGAATTCTTTACAATATGTCTCCCAATTAATTACTGGATTTGACTTACTTCACTTAAGTCCCTTAACGCTCAAGTACAGCATGAGGCCTCTAGACTAACATACAAATTAGGTTGAGAAATCTTATCAAGCATTAAAATTCAACTAAGATTTTCAATAAATGTGTTAAATTATTCAAATTATATTCAACACAGGCTTATACTTAATAATTCAATGTGTTATTTCGCAAAATCAGAAATATATATTTAAATATTTTCAAAAAAATTACTGCTTTATATTTTAAAAGAAACTAAACAACCAGTTAGCCCTTGGAGCTGGTGGGCTCGAGTCCCGGTCATGGCATGGATGTTTGTGTCCGTCAATAAATGTTGTTATTTGTCTAAATGTGTGTGTCGTCTCTTTCTTTGTGTGTCTCTTGTGATTGTGTCATTTCTTGGGTTGAATTCAATAGACCTAAGGTAGCAGTGTTCGGCGAACTTGCCCCCCACGAAAGTCATAAGTCATAAACACCCACTTTTCCCATATTAAGTCGAAACATAAACAAGCACTGAAATTTATAGAAAAAGAGATTTTCAAATGCTTTTGTCTTAATCCCAAACAAACTAATGTTCGATTTTCGGTGTCTCATTTTTGATCTCAGTAACTCCTCTCCATGGCCATCAAATATTACCTATTTACTAATAATATATTAATTGATTTATTATACTATTAAAATCAAAATCTTCAAAAGTTAATTCCCTAACATTAAAAAATATTATAAACTTTAGTAACCAACCTCAATCTGTATTTCTGTTTCAGGTAAAATCAATATAAACTGAAAATACTAAATTTTCTACATTTAGTTTGAACTAATATTTGAACTGTAATTAAAATATACAATTCATTCTCTTTGAGAGTCTTTCTTCCGTGTCTCTGGACCTTTATTCGATAGCCAATTTTAAAGATTGAGGGACGAATATCTAATCATCTTCTAACCTTGAAAACTTTACTTTAATTGAAAGCTGTCGTTGCAAAACTTATATTTTCTAACTAAGTATATGACTAAGGTATAGGTTGCCGCCCCGGTGGCTCAATCGTTAGCACGCTGGCCTTTGGTCCGGCTGGGGTCGGGTTCGAATCCCGGTCAGGCATGGATGTTTGTGACCGTCAATAAATGTTGTTATTTGTCTATGTGTTTGTGTCGTCCTTCTTTGTGTTTCTCTTGTGACTGTCTCTTCTGGCGAGCTGGGTAATGGGCTATAAAGCCTACACTCTCCCTTCTAGAGGGCGCAATCACTGTCATTTGTCAAGTTATAGGTTTCACTTTTGATAATTGTAGAATAAATTGGACGAAGTAGCCAAATAACGGAACAGGACCAGATCACATATTTTAGTTAAGCTTCGGAGAGGGTAAGCTTTGCAAATACACCCTTTGAATTAGAAAACGCATTGGTTGACTTATTTAAACCTAAGTTTTGCTTTAAGGGAGCCGGATAGATCGCGGGTCTTCAACCAAAGTGCCTGAGTGTTAATCCAATGGAAAAGAAATTGAAGAGTACACGGGAAGAACCGCTTGATTTCTTTAGAGTCTTTCTGTAATTGTGTCTGCTTGGTGGACATTGGCGACCGAAAATCGGTTTCTCTTTATGTTCTTCATTTGCGGTACAAACGTGTGTGTCGTATCCACTTATCTCTGGCGTGAATCAGGGTTGTCGCGAAAGATAAAAAGTGCGAGTAACAGGTTTATTTACTCCAGTTTTGGTTATTTCTCGCTATCATCCCCAAAGAGGCTATTAAGGAAACCCTTCTACAAATGAAGTGGTTCTTCCCGTGTACTCTTCAATTATTGTCTAAGCCACATTTCTCCTGCTGTATAGAATATTTTTCCAAATGTTTTTTTTATGATGAATGCAGATAACATACGTCTCTATAAATAATCTGTCTAACTAACTTAAGTCTCTGTAATACCACTTTTTGAAATTGCTTCTAAGATTTTATTTGAAATTATAAATTGAAATTTTAAAACAAAATGCGAATTAATTTCAAAGAGTGTGATTGTTGGGTCCTGTAAATCAGCTACATTTACACCCTTAAAACAAACGAGTGAATTTAACACAGTCTGAGTTAATTTTCACTCTTTCAGTGTCGAAAATGCACTTATCCTATTGGAGTGGATTTCACTCTTTTGTTTTAAGAGTGTCGAACATCAAAGAACTGCTTGTAAAATTACTCAATACTACCGAATAAATGTGGTTGAGAAAATAATTTTTCTTTATTGGATTAACACTGAGGCACTATGGTTTGGAAACCCGTGGTCCAGCGGGATCATTCGCCCTAAAAATAGCTATACGATTGGAACCACAGGTTGGAATTGTTTGAAAGAAGTATTTATAAAGCAAATACATTCTTTTGGTCAAAAACTACAAGAAATGCATTAAATAAGTCATAATTAACGGTCATCAGACGAAAGTCTACAAAAAGATTTTTAATGCTTATGCCATATCATATGGATGGATATAGAAAATGTCATAAACTATTTGTAGAAATTCTATAGGCTATTCATCTGCCTCATTTCCTTCTCAGTTCTCAAAGCAATTTTAATCCCAACTTTAATTAGAACCATCCTGTATTTGTGGCGTTTGTTTGTCTGCTATTAGGATCAAATGGCTGAAATTCTACTCGTTCAAGCAGGAAGATTCTCCTTCTCATTATTGAATTCCTACAGAGTAATATTTTATCTTTAATGTTTCGCCCACGGTAAAGGGCTACATTTAGGCAAATTTACGCTCTCAAATTATCCACAATATATCTGGTCTATGGCAGTCCTCATAGGCGTAAAAATGTTCTGAAAATAGTATTTCCGGTTATTTCTTATTTAGATATTCCAAAACTGCGCTCTATATATAATGCATAGTTGCATCGTTAAGTAAATAGCAATTGACATTAACTGGTTTAGGGCAAATAACTTTATAATATAATTTTATTTTTCAGCATTGGAGAATATAAATATGTACATTTAATTTGTTAACTAAATCTCAATTCACCTCAATTAAAAGTTCGAGCTTCTCAAGTAAAACAATAAAACAAAATGAATACAAGTGTTTGTAATTTTAGGATTTCTGGTACACTGAATCGTATAGTATCATATCGACATGCTTCTGATTTATTTATAAAATTGTGATTTCGTATGAACAACGGTTCAGGGTATTGTATGATATTGTGTTCTGCTTGGATCAAAAACGACAAATTGAAAATCCTTTTATCACATTGAAAAATCACTCTTATAGAGTATAGTATTTTTGTGTCTTACGTACATGTGAGTACATTTTTGCGTGTAGGAGACACAAATTTGTAAAGAAAAAAAATCAAAATGGTGTAAAAAAAACTAAATGTCGTTTTTATTGTGCTGATAAGAAATATATAAAGGTACATTTTTGCACACTCAGAGATGATTTACGAAATTAAAGAAACTGTCAAAACCTTTAAAGTTTACATGAACATAAAATTTTTATTGGCCAAAATGTCAGCTTTCATATGATTGTATAATTTTTTCCGTAAAAACTTGAAATACAGCCGAAAGGCTATAAATCTCTTTCGCTTCGATAACTGAAAACTCATCATGAGATGTAAATCCACTCTAACAGCGCTTGGCACAATAGTTTCTACATCCTAGACCAATACCATGTATCCGACCATCCAAGTCCCATACTCTACGGGGCCCGGATGGCCGAGTGGTTAAGATCGCAGGCCAGCTGCTGCGCGCTGTAACGGGTGCGGGCTCGATTCCAGCCTGCGCCCTGGGTGTACTTCCTCCCTCAGTGACAGTAAAAACCACAAGCCGGAATATGTATGTACCTAACCTATAAATACTCTATTATCCTCATCAAACAAGTTGGTTTCAACAGTAAAAGCACTGTCGTAAAAGAAGCAGATTAAGCGATTTAACGTAGCAGCTACTATCTTTTTCGAGCTGTAGAATGGTTTTAAACAAACAGGCGGACCAATGTTCAAATGCCACTTTTTTTAGAAAATTGCACCCTCTGAAACGTCTCGAAAACATAAAACCTTTCCTTACCCTACATTTCATATTAGATAATTGAAAGCAAAAAATTAGGTTATGTGTCTATCTTTATCGCTTTCGCATCTTTACCAGAATGCCATCTTTACCAAGGAGTGTATGAAAGGAACATACACTCCTTGCCAACCTAAGTTGGGTAAATAGAAATATGCTATGAAGAAGATCCTTCCGCTAATGTAAAAAGTTCTATAAATTATTTGTGAATATATCCAGAAAACATGTTTAAAATATAAATTTCATTTAAGGTCTAACAGAATATTATTTGAGAAAATTTCGCAATTTTATCAGAATGAAAAGTGCACTTCGGTTAAATTGTATGAATATAATTTTGTATCTAAATATTTTCTTACAAGAGTTTCCAACTAACGCACCAATCGCGCTTTTCCCTGTGCCTTTTTACTTTTTGTTTTTACCCAAGTCAGGTTGGCACGGAGTGTATTTTGTAGCATACAAAAAAGCAAAAGCATTGACAATAATAGAATAAAGAAGCCATACAACACCTTCTGTAACATCAGTTACAATGTTGTAACTTAATATCCTTTTCGTAAATGCAAATACAGCCGCTGAGGTCTGTCCATTAGCCGCTCCTGTTTCCCCAGAGACAAAGACCGATGAAGAATTGGAGGGTCTAAAGGACTGACCACAACTCTCTTAGTTGTTGGGAACAAGGAACTGTATCCTCCACAGACAGAGTGTGACTTTGATTCGACGAAAGAGTAAGTGGCAATTTGCTGATTTTCAATAATGTTCATGTAAAGTTCTACTATAAAGAAGAATACAAATACGTGATTTCCAAAAACGGATATGTAGAGGTATAAATAAGTATTTTTCAATTAGAATTGGTGTAATCCAAATATAGGATGCAAAAATTAAGAAGTCTAATATTGAATTGGTAGAGATATAAGCTAGAAATTTAAAGTTTTGTACAGGGTGAGGCAAACAAAACCGGCCCCGAGGTGGAGATAAGAATACGACAGAAATGTTGCCAAGTCTAAAACCATTACAAAAACAGGTTTGCTTACTGAAGCTATTGATCGCTTCAATATTTAACCCAAACAAACGCTTGGCGACTTATTTGCCGGCAATTAAGCTACGCTTTTAAAAGCTAGTTGAAATGGAATATAAACAAGATTAGTAGAGCTGATCAAGATTTAGTGATTATTTGATTGTTTCGGTCGTTTTTTATCCTAGAGAATCGTGCCTTTTTGGTTTTGGTAATACAAAACATTCTAAATTGATCGCGAGACACAAAATTCGCATTATGGGACGTCTTCATACAATACGAACTTAGTACTGAACTCGGCACTAGTCTATGAGTAGCTCTAATGTGAAGCTAATCCGATCCAACCAATTCAAAAACAGGTTTCAGACGGCTTCAAAAGTTTTTCTCGCCAAGCATTTCAACGTATTCCTATCTCTAGACCGAGGCCACTTTTGTTTGCCTCACCCTGTATTACTATTGCCCTGAACATACTCACAAAGACTATTCCCCCCTAAACATAGTTAAATATGCCACCTTTTGAATATCAAACTTCTGAAATATTTATTCGTATCCAAAAAAGAATTCTTAACTTTATTTAATATCAACAAAAACCATTTTTATAGCTGTCATATTTTTCTAGTTGAACTTTATCAAATTAAGATGATAAATAATGTTGTCAAGTATACTAGTTAGAACTTTGACAAAATCAACTTGATAGAATTGATTAATAATGGGTTATTTGAGCAAGTATCGCGATAAGACGAATGTAAATGATGACAAAAGACCCCAAGTTGGGTAATTGGATATTTGAGAATTCCGAACAAGGTGTTACGTATCAGATAATGGGGCTCGATTAACTTGTTCAGTAACAATAATTGGGGCTTCGATGGTCCAGTTGTTTGTGGTTCACCAAGTCATGTTAAGTAAATAAAGTACTAGTTATAACAATAACAAATTTATTAAATAACAACAAACTTAACTTATAAAACTCGATGAACACATAAAATCATATTAGAAATTAACCGCGGCACAACAGAAGATACAGAAAGTAAATAATAACAAATAACCCAAAAGGGGTGTGCGCGACAATGAATTTGCGCTTGCTGTTTTTATACAAAATACAATGGTCACAGTCACAGGTAAAGATAAGTAGCTAAAGTTCCAGTTAAGGCGTTCGCCACAGCACTCCCCCTGGAGAAAAAGACAGTTCGCAAAGGTAAACATCAAAACCGGAAGCGGACTCGTCTTCCACGCTTCGTTATGTATACTCTTTGAGGCTGGCAAACTCTGTCCTCTTGCAGACGGTTGAACTCGTTGAACCGAAGACGGAGTTGAGGGTGCCAATGCTGCAGAGGCCGGAACAGATTCCTCCACTGGCAGGAAAGCTGGCTTGAGCCTGTCAACGGAAACCCAACGCTCCTTATTGCTAATCTGCAAAAGAAAAATCTTAGGCCTGCGTTTTAACACTTTATATGGACCCTCATAGGGAGGCTGTAAAGACTTTCGGACTAAATCAATTCTTTGGAAAACATGGGAACAGGTACTGAGGGATTTGGGTACATAAACAGTCTTCTGACCATGCCAAGCAGTTGGGTTAGGCTTAACGTTTTTAAAAGCCTTTTGAAGTTGGATAATCAAATCTGGTTGGGATAAAGAGATTTTTGGTTCCAAGAAAAAATGACCAGGTAATCTCAAGTTTTGCCCATAAACCAGGGAAGCTGAGGAATAATCCCAATCACCCCGAACTGCTGTTCTTAAACCCAACAGTATTAATGGCAAACAATCAATCCAAGAGGCATCGTTATAGCACATTAAAGCTGCCTTAATTGTCCGATGTTGTCTTTCAATTAATCCATTGGCTTTTGGGTTGTAGGCAGTTGTGCGAATTATTTCAGTGCCCAAGCACTGCATTAGACCCTTAAAAGTGGCAGATTCTAGTTGCCTACCCTGGTCGGTCGTGACTCGAGCAGGTGCACCAAAGCGTGCTACCCAATGAAAAAGGAATGCATTGGAGACCGATTCCGCAGTAATATCAACCAAAGGAATCACTTCGACCCACCTGGTAAAACGATCGATGACAGTGAGGCAATATCGAAAACCACGTGCCAAAGGTAAAGGACCGATTAGATCCAAGTTTACGTGAGAAAAGCGAGAATTCGGCATCTCAATTGTACTTAGAGGCGATACGGTGTGCCTGCCGACTTTAGCTTTTTGACAAGCTATGCAGGTTCGACACCAACTCACAATGTCCTTTCGCATAGACGGCCACACATAACTAGTACAGATTTGCTTTAGACTTGTACGTGCACTAGGGTGAGCCAAACCGTGAATAGAGTTAAAAATTACTCGCCTGTGAGAAGCCGGAACGTAAAGCCGAGTATTTTCTTGCGAAATATCAAAGTACAGCTCAACTTCAGGATTAGGCAATTTGACGAGTTTGAGACTTAAACTAGACTCGGAAACATTATCCAAAATATCCTTCAACTGGGAATCTCTCAACTGCTGCTCTGCAATTACATTATTGTCAATTTTTACAGGTAAAACAATTTCATCAATCCTTGACAATGCATCGGCTACCAGATTTTGAGAACTTTTAAGATAACGCAAGTCAGTGGTAAATTGCGAAATAAATTCTAATTGGCGTAAACGCCTTGGAGAACATTTTTCAAATTTCTGAGCGAATGCATGTGTCAAGGGTTTGTGATCGGTGATAACATAGAAAATTTTCCCTTCAAGCATATACCTAAAATGAATAATAGAAAGGTATATAGCTAACAACTCTTTATCAAAAGCACTATACTTTTTCTGGGCATTATTCAATTTAGTAGAATAAAATGACAAAGGCAGGTAACCATTTGGCGTTACTTTGTGCAGTGCACCACCCACAGCGACATCACTAGCATCTGTGAAAAGAACTAATTCAGCATTTGGTTCCGGATGCGACAATTGAACAATGTTAGCAATGCTTTGTTTACATTTTGTAAAAGCGTCTAATAACAAATCAGTCCAAACAATATGTCGGTTATCGTTCTTTTTACTACCAGATAATAAAGCATTGAGAGGAGCATGTAATTCTGCTGCTTTGGGAATAAAACTTCGGTAGAAATTTAGGCAACCTAAAAACCTTCTAAGATCTTTAATAGTGCGTGGCTGGGGGTAATTTACAATAGCATCAACCTTGTGAGGTAAAGGTTTAATACCTTTATCATTAACCAAATGGCCTAGAAAGGAAACTTCATTTTTACCAAAATCACATTTTGAAACATTCATGGTCAAACCATATTTTTTAAACCTTTCAAAAACAATACGAATGTGATTTAAATGTTCGGTTAAATCTTTGCTTGCAATTAAAATATCATCAATATAAGCAAAAACAAAATACAAGTCAAATAAAACTTCGTTAATAAACCTTTGAAAAGTTTGTGGTGCATTACTAAGTCCGTAAGGCAAAAATATAAACTCAAACAAACCAAACGGGGTAATGACAGCCGTTTTTTCTACATCATCTTTATGAACTGGAATTTGGTTAAAGGCTCTGACAAGATCAATTTTTGAAAAGATCTGAGAACCATGCAAATTTTGACTAAAGTCCTGTAAATTAGGGAGTGGGTATTTATCCTTTTGAGTACATAAGTTCAAAGCTCTGTAGTCACCCGTGGGACGCCAATCAGAGTTATTTTTGGGAACCATATGCAAGGCACTCGCCCAAGGACTTTTAGAAGGACGGCAACATAACATAATTTATACGGCAACATAACATTTTAACATAAAGTCAAACTCTGCTTTAGCAGCTTTAAGTTTATCGGGACTCAATCTGCGAACCTTAGCAGAAACGGGAGGACCAAAAGTTTTAATATAGTGGACAGTGTCATGCTTGACTTTTACATTTTCAACCCTAGGTTGGGTTATTTCAGGAAATTCCCGAATCAAGACATCAAACACTGTAGTACCAACAATAGTTTTTACACTAGGTACCCGAGTTGGCAAAACCACACCCCGATTACCACTGTTAGTAGTTGGATCGATCAATTTACGATTTTTGATGTCCACTAACAAGTGAAAGTGGTCCAAGAAGTCCACACCCAAAATTGGTTTTGAAACGTTCGCAATTACAAAGGTAAAATTATAACTACGACGCAAACCAAAATCCAAGGACAAAAACTTTGAACCAAAGGTTTTGATGGTTGTGCCATTGGCTGCGTAGGCGTACAAAATTTTTTTTGAAGGCAATCTACAACCTTTAAAAGAAGCAGGTAACAGGCTTACATCGGATCCAGAGTCTACAAGGAATTGTAACTTGGTTTTACGATCAGTAATGAAAAGTCAGCGATTGTAAATTACGCCCTTATCGGCATTGATCACCGAATCCAATGCAGGGCTTTTCAGTTTAAATCAAACCCACATGGTTTAAGGGGTCTAAGGAGTCTTAAAAATGTGCAAAGAAGGAACTACAAAGCATAGTTTGATCTTTCATGTAATTTTTTAACTACTCAATATACAAGTATAATTTTTTTATATGTAATTCTACAAGATTTATTTAATATGAAACAAATTTTAAAATTTATGAAACTTTAACCAAAACTAAAATAAGTGATATTAAACATAAAGCTATTTGAACACATTGTGATTAGGCTTGCGCGGCAAATTGTGAGGTCAAAATTGAAGACATGACCAAGAAAATGACTTTATATTGTACAAATATGTACAAACTAGAACTTATACCTAAATTCTCAGCTCAATTTTAATTAGAAATAATTTTTAAAATTTTTTAAAATCAAAATTCAAAAAATTTTATAAATTTTTTTAGAAAAAAGTTCTTAAAATAAATTCTAATTAAAATTGAGCTGAGAATTTAGGTATAAGTCTTTGTTTGTACATATTTGTACAATATAAAGTCATTTTCTTGGTCATGTCTTCAATTTTGACCTCACAATTTGCCGCGCAAGCCTAATCACAATGTGTTCAAATAGCTTTATGTTTAATATCACTTATTTTAGTTTTGGTTAAAGTTTCATAAATTTTAAAATTTGTTTCATATTAAATAAATCTTGTAGAACTACATATAAAAAAATTATACTTGTATATTGAGTAGTTAAAAAATTACATGAAAGATCAAACTATGCTTTGCAGTTCCTTCTTTGCACATTTTTAAGACTCCTTAGACCCCTTAACACACCTATCAGCCTTGTCGGCATATTTCTTGTGATACCAACACAATTTGGGTGTAGTCTGGTCCGAATCAGCCTTTTCTTTAGTTTGCTGGTTAACATTTTTACGATTGCCAAAACGACCTCTAGAAAAACTTCGCGATCTGTTTAATTGACGAACTTGGGACTTTAAAGCAATAATTTCGTCTTTTAAAGATTGAATTTCAGACTTTAACGGGACGTCTTCAGTTTTTAAGTTAACTGCACTGCAGTTAAGAGAAGTACTAGTGACTTCAAAAACACGATCAGCCAAACCAGCCAAATCATCTAAGCCGTCTTTGCTTACACTAAGTACTGTTTGAACAGAAGGCGGCAAAAGTGACAACCACATTGACTTCAAGGCCTGATCAGTAAAATTTGTACCGGCTAATTCCCTCATTCGTCTAAGCAGAGCGGCAGGTTTATAATCCCCTAAAGTTAAATCTTGCAAAAGAGTTTTAATACGCTTGCTTTCAGACACAGAAAACTCCTCAATTAGCCGATTTTTAACTGTAGTATAAGGGTTCTTTAAGTCCGGGTTAGCAATTAAATCTGCAATGGTTAGCATAACCTGTTCATCCAAAGCCGAGATTAAACAACAAAATTTAGTACTCTCGGTAGTTATATTGGACAATAAAAAATTTGCTTCAATTTGAGCAAAATATAACCTGGGGTTAGACGTCCAAAAACTAGGCAAACGCAGTGCGATTTTGCCAACTTCACTGCCAGCGGCAGAGACCTCGTTAAGGCCAACATTTTCAGAGTCCTTAAGGTCGCTTGGATCAGGCATAGTAAAAACAATTTATATTAAAAGTTACAAAATTTTTAACACAATTTAATAAATACCACAAAAATTTCCTATTTACATAGCAATGTTAGTAACTAAACACATAATTACAATATATACATAATAATAAATACATAATTTGCAGAGAGCAGTTGAAAAAGACAGTTGGATATTAAAAATTTCGCTTACCGAAAAGACAACCGAAACGCTGTTTGTTTACTTACGACAGCAAACCAAATGACGGCTCGAATCACGACCAAGCAGGTTACAATGCGGCATGCAAATCGTATCAGCATTCAGAACTCGATACCGGGAAAACATGCAAAAGTACAAAAATACATGGTTAATTCAAAAGCATTCGAAATAGACCGGGTCACCATTTTGTGGTTCACCAAGTCATGTTAAGTAAATAAAGTACTAGTTATAACAATAACAAATTTATTAAATAACAAATAACAACAAACTTAACTTATAAAACTCGATGAACACATAAAATCATATTAGAAATTAACCGCGGCACAACAGAAGATACAGAAAGTAAATAATAACCCAAAAGGGGTGTGCGCGACAATGAATTTGCGCTTGCTGTTTTTATACAAAATACAATGGTCACAGTCACAGGTAAAGATAAGTAGCTAAAGTTCCAGTTAAGGCGTTCGCCACATGTTAAGATGTGCAAGCGTGTAAAATACGATTAAGGTTCAATGCCTCTCTGTTGACTGCATTTTTTTTTTCTGGGAGCCCCAGTGAACGAGTAGTTAGCCGGAGACTTTCTGAGTTCGAGCATGTGTTCCAAGAAGTTCCCTCGTGTGCTATCTCACTTTGCACAACGGATCAGATTTACTGTACGGTAACCCTTGGCGAACTTTTCAAAATCGCGCCAAAAGTCAGTATTCTGGCGACTTTTGCTCTCTATACTACGCGAATAAATAATGGTCAGATAGGGTTGCCGGAAAACGTCATCGTTGCGAAGTCAAAGAATTCGAATCATCAGTCAAAGTGAGACAGGTTGCCGCAAAAATTATTTTTCACCAAATCCGAAAGAATTGCTCCAAGGGTTACCCTTCAGTAAATCTGATCCGTTGTGCAAAGTGAGATAGCACATGTGGGAACTTAAGTGACGATATAAACTCGTCACCCAGCTGTCGGGTTTTCCAGCCACACACATAATTATCCAAGAAAAACACATTAAATTCATTATTATTTTTTTTTTAATTTAAAGTATTGGGGCCATTTATAACTATCTGCTACAGAAATATGGTTTTTGTAAAATTTAAGCTGTTAAATATTTATTTAAAGATTTTAATTTAGATCTTATGGCAGTGAAAACCAGTTTACACTTGAACCAATTTGTGTATCCCTCAAAGGACTAGTAAAAATCCTTTAAAGCAAATTATGCTGTTACACGAGAAATCCTTAAGAAAAATAAGCTAAGTTATCGTTTAAAGTTCCACCGGCCTTGGGCTCTACAAAAACTGAAATTTCTAAAACCTTGCTAAATCACCTGAATTATTTAATTAAACTCCTGAATAACTAAATTAGAATAACAATATGCCTTAAATAACACATTTTTATAAATTTTAATTTTTTTGTTCTAAATTTATTGTGTGCTTATATCATTAAATGTGCACAAAACATGTATCTGTGCATGGTCATTAATGTAGAATCTATTGCATCGATAACATATTATTTCCAAATAATTTTTAAAGAGTAAAATATCCTTAAAAAAAATTAAATTTAATTTAATAAAGTAGTAATAAACACGTAAAAAAAGTATAATTTTATGAAATTTTTTCTTGATAAACATGTTCTCTTCTGCATGCATTGTTTCGAAGTTATATTCTGCTCCATTCCTTCATAGAAGAACAAATATTTTCTCCATTTTGATAAAATGGTTCAAAAATTTTCCCATTAATATAAATCGGAGGAACGCTTATATTTTGCGGTTGATTAAAATTCTACGCACATCTGCTCAAGTATTCATACATATCAGGAAAGGACCCAATCGTACTCCCACAGAACTTGCATTATAGTTATGAATTCCCGAAGGACTTTTATAATGAAAATCTAACATAAAGTCGATATTTATGGTTATATTTAATGAGCAGTTATTTTATGTAGTTTTCTCACTAAAAAACAGATGTACAGTAATTCTTTTGTCATCCTCAATATTTGTATATCATTCAAATTTTACTAGTAGAACTATATACTAAAGTTGTTTTAAATTTAACCGTTTGATAATAATAATATTAGAAGATTCATTGCCTTGGAAGCGGAAGGTCCCAGGTTTTGGTCCGGGCATCGCCAAAATTATTGCTGACCTATAAACGTCCAGTGCAGCCAAAAAATATCCGTGTTGAGGGAGTGCACCTTAAATATGCTTCAAAGTCCCATCGCTGCGTATGATGTCACCCTAAACGGTTGCGTTGGGTGCCAACTCAGGTGGCGTCTCGTCACTTGATTGTGGTCGCCAATAGCCCTAGTGTAGCTCTAGTAAAAGGATAATTCAAACAAACTAAATAAAACTCATTGTAAACAGGATGAATTAACCAGTTTTATGCCATCCAATCTGTTAAATATTCCAGACATTAGTGCGCTTCACCTCTTTTCGAGTAATTTACATTTAAAATTGGTAATTCATTTTCCCTGCTCTTTGATATTTAAACAAGGGTACTATGTCAATCCCTAACGGCAATGAACAAAAGGCGGTTACATTCGAACATTCTCTGAACAAAAGATGGCTAATGTCACAAACGTTTTCTTCCTTTGAACTTTTCGAATGTTTTCGCATTATAATAGTTTAACCGTTAGAATTTTTGTCATAATTCATTCTAATATATGAATATTCTATGGTAAATAGAATAACATTTTATGTATCCTTGACGACTCGAAGCGACAATTGAAAAATTGAATGAATGATGCATTACAACAACAATTGCAAAAGAAATGTTAAAATTACTTCAATAAAATTTGGTCTTCGCCACATTAAACGTACACGTAACATCTACCCGATGGCGCAATCGTTAGGATGCAACCTTTTGGAGCTGCTGGGGTCGAATCCCGGGCAGGCATGGACGTTTGTGACCGTCAATAAATGTTGTTATTTGCTTATGTGTTTGTGTTGTCCTTTCTTTGTGTGTCTCTTGTGCTTGTAAAAACTTTTTCTGTGTCTGTCCCACTTGACGAAAGCTTGTAAGCGGTTCTCTGAACAAGCACACAGGCTGAAATATATATGTACCTACAATACCATTAACGTCTATAATTCAATTAGAACAGGTTAAAGGAAAGGAATCTTTCCCATTTCCCTTCATAAATCCGAAATCCCCTCAAAGTTAATTATCGAGAGATTGCTCTCTAATGTTCAGGTGTAAATCTAATTAACCGCAGCTTGCAGGTGAAATTAAGGTTGATCACTTCACCAAGCTTCTCTCACAGATGCTATGCCAAAGGTATTATATATAAATGGAGTTAATTTTCTGAAATTCTTTTTCATTTCAGATTGATAAGAATTCAACTTTGCAAAGTCTATGGTTGTATGAAAGAAAACAAATTTGAGTGTGGGGATATAGATATTTCCCTCACTAAAATGATCTATATTTAGAAATATTATTAAATATTTTAGAAAAGTATATTGTAGGAAACTATTTTGGTAAAATATCATCACACAAACTGGATTTTGAGATCAACAAAAGTTATTACGATATTAATATTTGTTCACTTTACCTTAGATATTTTATAATAAATCTTATTCGATTCAGTATTTAAATTGAAAAATATTTATAGTCTTTAATGAGTTTTTTATACGTTGATGAAATCAGCGACTCTGCCTTACACTCTCCCTTCTAGAGGGGCATTCACTGTCATTTTTTGTCAAGCTATTTCCAATATTCAGAATAAGCTCAATAATCATGACGGTGCTAATACCGTATTTTCAGTGATGAAAAACCGGTAAAATAAAATAGATGTATATGAGAAAAATTGTGATAATGTGTTTTATCATTTTCAATATTTGGCTAATGATAAATTATGGAATAGTTGTAGTATAAAGTGAATAGTTTATTATAAAGATTAATTTTGTGAAAAATGATTAAATTAATTGTCTTTAAAATGACGTTTCGTAAGATGATATTTTTACATTAAAATCCTCAAAATTTATTAAAAAATTTCGCCAAAACCGTATTTTTTCCATATCCTTAGCAGACAAATATTTACTTTTGTTCTTTTGTGGGCTTTGGTTTTTTGTACGAATTTTTCTACATAGAAAAATAGCTAAAAAAAAAATTTATACGAAATAGGATAATATTGATGTGCATATTCTTTTTAAAGGGATTTTTACCGATATATTACAAGCAATTTTTTTTAAAAAAATCTGAATACATTTCCTAGCTACCCTGCTCGTCATTCTTGTGTTAAATATATTTACATGTTTCTCCATATTACTTTAACAATGTGCTTATAGTTTTATGAACCACCTGATTAACAATGTTATGTAAATGCACTTCCTTTATTCAATAAATTTAGAACATTTACTCATAGAAGCGAAAGTAGTTAAGCTTTGAAAATATCAAATTAATGGTTTGGAAAACAGTAACGCTCTCAAATTGAAAATTTTCGAGCTTCATTTACCTAATCTACTGGAAAGTAAACAAATCATACCTAATGTCGGGAAAAATAATTTCCTCAGTAAACATAATCTTATTGTTTTAGAAAATCAATTTGTTTCCTTAAGGATTCTAAATTATTTGTGGAAATATCAGTTTTCGGTTAGCTCTTATAATATTTTCATGAAAACTAAACGATAATTAGATAATTGTGAGAATAATTGCTTGCATAACATTATTTTTTTATAATTAGTTGTCATAATTATAATACTTTATTCGCATTGAAATAAAATCGACAAAATGTTTTAGAAAGCGTGGATATTGTTAGTATAATTTGTAAAAGGAACAGTTTGTTATTTTGTGAGTAATTCATTTAATTTCTTCAGCTGATGGTTGGTTGGTTGACATATTTTCAGGCTTGTGTGCTTGGTCGCAAGGACCCCTCTTATAAGCCATCGTCAAGTAGGACAACACAAAACGCACACATACACAAATGACAGATGCTGCCATCTGTCGCCCCCTCCACAATTTAGACATGTCCCTGAAGGGGAGGGAAATTTTCTCCGGGAACCTGTACCCATGGTAAACTGTGCAATGACCGACCACAGGACTTTCGGACCCAACAGATTTAACGAGCACGTACTCCGCATATACTCGGTAGGTCTTCAGTGGCACCGGGTCTCGATCTCTCAACCTTCCGATCTCGAGACCGAGATCTTGACCACAAGGCTCCCTACAGCCCCTACAGCTGATGGTTAACTCGAAAAAGAAGTGCCAAGTTACGACGCAAAGAGGCAGGGGGGGGGGGGGGGGGGGGGTAGATACATATATATTCCAGCTGGTGTGCTTGATCAGAGACTCGCTTTATAAGCCATCCTCAAGTAAAACAATCACAGAAAAAACATTTACTGTCACAGAGAAAGGAAGTACACCCAAGGGGAAGGCGGGAATCGAACCCGCACCCGATGCAATGCCCAGACTGCTGCGTAATGCTCCAAACCACTCGGCCATCCGGGCCCCAGCAAAGGGGTGTCTAGTTTAAGATTATATAAATAAGGAACACACACCAACATTTCATTTATTGGTAGAGATACAGTGGTGGAAATTGATTTATGAACTGACAGTTTTTTAACAGTATTTCTTTATTAAATGCATTTTTATCGATTTAAATTTTATATACTATACAGGCTTTGCATTATAAACAATACACGTAAATAAAATTTTATATAAGTTCGTAAACTATTTATTTTGTTGACATTTTAGTTTTAGCATAGGGAAATTGATTTATGAACTTTTGCAATCAATCTCAATTAATAATTGCTAAACTATTTTTTGTCGCTAATGCTTCCTTGATTTGGTTTTTCATAGACAACACAAAACTTTGGGTCAAGTTTTGGTCAAGCAATTTGCAGTTTTTAATGATTAAGTCCTTCTATTCCATAACTGATGCACACTTCATTAAAACCATACTTTATTTGAGTAAATTATTCAAACCAATTGATCTCATACATTATTCTTGGGGTTTAAGTCATGGCTTTTGGCAGGATGATCTAAATGAACAACACTTAGTTCATTAAAAAGTCTTTAATTTCGTTTGAAATGTGGATACTTGCATTATCATGCATAAAAATCTAATCAAAAGCATAGTTTTGCAACGCAAAAAGAATTTTCTAGAACTAATCTGCAATAAAGTAATGTTTGTCATCAATTCAGAAACATAACCCTGTTTCTTCAATCATAAGATATCGGGGCCCAAACCATTAAACTTCCACCACTAACATTTCTGATGAAGACAGATCTTGGTTATTTCCGAAGATCCTTTCAATAACATTTCAAACCATCACGTCCATCCAAATTGAACTTTTTTCAGCAGCAAATGTCACTTTTTTCCCATTTCTCTCCCTCCACCCCCACCCAATCCATTTTCATGTAGTTACGACTATATTTTAATAGCCTGTTCTTATGGTGAAGAGTAAGCTTTGGACCAGCCTTCATTTTGGAACATTTCAAGTTCGACGACGATATCTATATTTGCCCTACTCTTCTTGGAGTTACAGTAAGTGATTGTTCATAACAAATTCGCCATGTAATGCGCAAATGCTGACACAAATGGTAACTTTTTGGGATACCAGTCCAATAATCCTGCTTTTGTCCCTCGTCCCACGAGGGTTACACTTTTTTAATGATGGTTTTTGCCGAAGTCAGAATGATTCTTCAAATATTTATGAATTATATTTATTGATCTTTTAATTAATATGCTAATTTCTCTTACATATTTGTTACAATATTATATTAAGGTCATTTTTTACCTTTTTGGTTTCAGGAAGTCCCGCAAGCTTTCCTATTTAGTAAAATGGGAATAAAACAGATAAATTTCAACAAATTTGGCCTTAATCTTATTTATAAACACTGATAGTAAGCTCCCCTGAAGTTCAAATGAAGAACTAGTTAAAATATTTGGTACCTGGGTTCAAAATAAATTTGAGTTCATAAATCAATTTCCATCATTTGACATGCTTAAAAACTAAAATTAGATATATTTTTATTCAATATCATTTTTTGAAAAAAATTATGTATGAAATTCCTTTATTGTGCTCCGAATATCCAACACACAAAATTTGAATTGTTAGCACTTAATACAAAGCGATATCTGGTGAAAAGAATGTTAGTTCATAAATCAATTTCCACCACTGTAATCCCTATAGTGAAACTGTTGCCAAGCGAAGCCGTCACCTGAAATGGCACACAACGCAAACTTATTGTGACATCGTAAGCTGCTTCAGGATTGTGGAACAGGACACATTTAAGGTGCACTAGTCTTATTTAACATAGGTCATTTTCTTCTGCACAATACGTTTATAATCTGGCTGGATTCATGACAGAGCCTGCGAAGGTAACCTTCATTGCTAACTTCTCAAATCCCCGTGATTCGGCAATCACTGAGTTGTCAAAATAGGTTATCATTGGTTGGTTATATTAGATCCTACCTTAATCAACACCACCCATAAAGCTGTTATTACTCTGATTCTCGTTCAAATATCTATATAAGGCTACTGTTTAATTGCATAATTAACCCTTTATATTCCGAAACCTGAAGCCATATACTAACATTGGGCAGCACAAATCGCATGTGAACAGTGAGAGGTGATAAACATCAAATATATACGCTTATAGATATTGCAAGGGGGGGGGGGGGGATTTGGATTTGGAGTAATTTCAATAATTTTATGCATAGGCAGAGGCGATGGAAATGTATGAAATACGCTAAGTGATAATACAAAATAATTTATCATATAGAGCAATTTTTAAATTGGGTTACGAAGCAGAAAAAAATGATACACAAAGAAAGAAATTTTATTAGGATTTCAAGCTCAATACATGAATAAAATTTTGATAAATAAACATAACAGAATAGGTTTTGCTAGGAAATATACAATTTGAAATTTGAAAATGGAAGTAATATTAAATTGGCCTATTGAAATACCAAGGAAACAACTTATTCCTATGGCTGAATGCAACCAAAGTTGTAGCTTCCACACTACGTTTATAACGTAAAAAGAGGAAGGTATTATAATAGTTTAGTATGTCTGTCCGTCTATCCATCCGTAACCCACTTTCATAGTTCGAACTACAAATGCTACATGGAAGTGTGATACGTCAAAAAATTCAGTGCATCAAAATTAAAAGCAATGAAAATCTCATATTTTTTTAATTCTAAGTACTTTAATTATTTAAAAAAACTGCAACATTTGAAGCGCATTTAAAAAGCATAAGAAGCCATTTTTATTAGAATTAAATCACCATTGCCATTTGCAACAATCAATCGAGAAAAAATAATTCTTTTAAAAAATAAATTAAAAGCAATTTAATTTTTCGGCATCAATCAAATTGAAATGATGTCAAATATATTTCACTAAGAAGAGATTCTTTGCTTGTATGTTGATATGAAACGTTTTGGTTCTATTTAAAAGAGAGGAATATTACGTATTTAGTCTTTGAAATATAAACTAAATTTTGCAAACGAAAATAATTATTGTAGAAATATTTATGGGCACGTTTCATGCCTTGAGTGGCAACAGTTCCAGTGGTATTGTTTTCATTTTTGGGCCTCTTGGAATTGCATTTGTTTCGAACAATTCAATATTTTCATAAATTACTGAAACGAATGTTGTGTACAAACTTTTCTTTCAGTAGAACTAAAGCTTTATCTTCGTTCATAAATCACGTTTAATTGAAATCTCACAATTTCGCTTAATTTCTCCACATCAGACAAAATGTCATCAAAATCGAAGTTTTCCTATAACATTGACGATTTGGTAATACTTGAAATTTAATCGAATTAAAATTGATTAAATTTAATAAACAGCAGGTAAAAAAACAAATTGTACACAAAGAAATAAAATCGAAATAGAAGACGAAAAAAACGTTCATTTCGAGTGTGAAATGCGAAACAACCAATGAAATAGCTGGAAATGCAAAATGAAAATAGGAGAGTTACATCATCTGAAACAAAACCATTGAATTTTCGAAATAAAATAAATGAAACATGCCAAATTTAGCGTGTAAATGTTTCTAGTTTTTTTTTTTGACGACGTGTCTCCAGCCGCCATTTTTCTTCTTGTGAAAGAGTGTCACCGATAATAATTTAATAAGCTTTTATGTTTTATAGTTTAACATAAAAGGTGTCTCAGTACAGCAAGTTCCTGTGTTTACTTTAAGTTTGTCGTATCAGCTGCTGCCTGTATTTTTTCCCTTCACGTTTAGTTTCGAGTGCCAGCCCGAGTTGGACTGCTGACCTCCCTCCTGGAATCTCTTCCCTTTCTTTTTTTTTATTTCTACCCGATCCCCCAGTAAGTGCACTGGCGGCCGGCGGTCTACTGAGACCTGCTTCTTTCAACGTGGAAAATTATGCATCATCAACAATGAATACCGAAAATCTCATACTCAGGAAGCTAGAAAATAATGTAGCCATTTCTAAGGCCTCTGAAAACGGATGTAACAACTTCTCCCGAAATGGTTTCTAGGAAGAGGACGGAGTGCCAAAGAATAAACCCAAGGAACTAAAGGCTGAAATCACCAGAAAAATAAGCGCCCACAACCATATTGAAAACCTAAAATTCACTAGAAACAACAAAATCGTGGTAACCACCGCGAATAGAGAATGCGCCCTGCAAATCAGCAACCTAAGCAGCCTGCTTAGCGTCCCTGTCTCTGCTACAATTCAACGCGAATGCATGACGAAAAAATTCGCACTCAGAGATATCCCCACCAATATCCCGTTGTTGGAAGTCGTGGACGAAATTGAATCGTCTAATAACCTAACGGTATTCGAAATTAGAAGGTTTACTAAGCGGGTCGGCGATAGCGTCACACCAACTGAAACTATCCTTGTAACTATTCTAGGAACTAGGCTACCAAGCGATATCAAATTGTGGTACTCTATCCACAGAATTTCACCATTTTTAGACAAACCCCGTCAATGTGCTCGTTGTTTTCGCTTCGACCACGTAACTAGATTTTGCACCAAAACCCAAATTTGCGCAAACTGCGGAGAAGTAGGTTGTCAACCGCAGTGCAGTAATCAGCCCTGCTGTTCAAACTGCGGTGAGGGGCACCCTGCCAATCATGAAAAGTGCACTGCTCGACTAGAGGAATCCCAAATTCTAGCGTTAAAAGACAACCACAATTTGTCTATTTCGGAAGCTAGATCGCGTTTTAGGCTTTCCAAAACTAACCGTTCGTTCACGGAGGTCATTAAATCTACCCAGCCTAGGGCTGAGGATCTACGTGAACAAATATCCAAAGTTATCGAACAAACTTTTGGCCATACTCTCAACCAAATTACTTCATCCTTAAAAGGTATTGTCGAACAACAAGAACAAAACACGAAGTGCCTCGGCATTCTGTTCACACAGTTGGGACGAGTGCTGGGAAACCTAGAAAAGAACCAGCATCCAATCTCTGACGCCCATAACCCGGAAAACCTACCACCCACCAGCAATAACACCCTACCTAATATCTTGGGTCCCATTAAAAACACTGCCCTTAAAGAAAGCCTAGCCCTCCTAGATAAACAAAAAGCTACGATTGAACAGCAAGGGTTGCCTACAATCTCTACTCTCAAAGAAACAAAGTCAATATCTCTTCTAGCTAACCATAAAACTAAGGTCTCAAGCCCCACTGACATTCTGTCGCCAAATAAAAAAACAAAAACTGACCCACCGCCCCAAGGCGCTCCCTTTAATAGCCGTGATGAATCCCAAATGGATACATCTTCCACTCCGTGTGTTGAGGTGCCAAACCCCGGGGATGAGGGGGGCGGTTTGGCCTAAAACCGTTCATCCTTGCCAGGATCGGTTTCATATAATTTGGTTTTATTTTTTCATCTTCACTTTCAATTTCCTAAACGTTGTCCAGTGGAACTCCAGAAGCCTCACAAATAAGAGGCACTGGATCCTTCATCCTTCTTTTCCCCCGTGTGATATCCTGGCATGCCAAGAAACATTCCTCAAACCGTCACGTACCTTCTCTATTCCCAATAAAACCATCTTTAGACACGATAGAGCCGGCCCTCAACCAGGCGGCGGCCTTCTAATCGCTGTCAACAATAAGTTTATAGCATCCCTTATGGACTTCTCCCACTTACCGTCTCATGAAAACGAAATCATGGGCGTAAACACGTGTTTCAAGGGAAATGATTTATCCATCATCAACATCTATGCGCCAAAAGGCAAGTTCTGTAATACTTGGTTGCAGGAGATTTTGCGTTCTACCGCTCCCCAAGTCCTTATCCTGGGTGACTTTAATTCCCAACACTCCTGTTGGGGTAGCGAAAGAGATTCTCAAGGGGCACAGATCCTTTACGACTGGATACAGGACAACGACCTGATCCTGTTGAACTGCTCCACTCCGACTCATATATCCTCTAGGGGAAACACTTCACTAATTGACTTAAGCTTGTGCTCCCCTAATATTGCCTCAGTTTCAACCGCGCTCGTTGCTCCCGATGGCTTTGATAGCGACCATTTCCCTATCCAAATCTCCATCGGTAACCCGGGCATTTCGGAAAGTTATAGATTGCGCTACAACTGGCCCAAAATTGCTGAGGATCTTGCAGTAGCAGGCGGTGGTACGGAGATGAATCTGAGTGAGCTTATCGACATCTGTAAATCAACTATCACGGGACACAAAGTCAAAATCAAACGCCCACCCTACCTTGGCTGTCCCTGGTGGTCGGCTAAGTGCTCTAATCTCCTTGACAAAAAACAGAGATTTCTGAAATTGGCACGTAATCATGTGTCTTCTTCGGCTTACATCGCATACAAGAAAACTAGTGCTGAACTCAATCGCCTTATTAGGTCTCGTAAGAAAAAGCACTGGGACATGGTGTGCAACGAGGCTGGTACCTCTGGTTCTATTTATAGTATTTTAAAATCTTTCAACAAACGCGACACCAGCATCACAAGATCCCTTAACTTCCTTCAAGTAGGTGGTCTTAGCGTCACATCCCCTCTAGCGCAAGCTAACTGCTTATCTACGACACTCATCAAACCTAAAATCCGTATAGGCATCCCATTGGACATGAGCGACTCCAACGAAAATCCCATTGGAATGCCGTTCACCCTCTCTGATCTGGAAAACGCAATTAATCGTTCACGAAATACTTCACCGGGGCCTGATGGCATCCCGGCCAAAATGTTCAAAGTATTCCCTATCCATCTGAAAGTGCAATTACTTGCTATCTTCAACCACAGCTGGCTAACTGGAACCGTCCCTGACAGCTGGAAGGAAACTACAATCATCCCAATCCATAAAAAGAACAAACCCAAGGAGTCTCCATCGGCTTATAGGCCAATCGCGCTAACTCCGGTGATCGCGAAAGTGCTAGAAAGAATGATCCTACAACGTATCCTCCCACTAGTTATGGCGTGTCCCAAAATCCACCCACGTCAGTCCGGGTTCATTCCTTTTCGGGGTTGCGACGCGAACCACTCTATCCTCATGCACGACATCAACCAAGCAAGGGAAAACTCTGAATTCATTGCTGCGATCGCCTTGGATCTAAAAGCCGCATAAGATCATGTATGGATCGACGGGCTCTTTCTTAAATTATCCCAAATTGGAGTCCGTGGAACCCCTCTATTATGGATTCAAAACTTCCTACTGAACCGAACTCTTCGCGTTAAATGGCGTGATACCTTATCCTCTCCCATCCCCAGTTACCGTGGCGTTGGGCAAGGTTGTGTGCTCTCTCCTGTGCTATTCTTCGTGTACATGTATGACCTTTTTAAAATTCTCCCGTATGGCGTAAAGTGTCTCGTTTTCGCGGATGACATCATCATTTACCAGCAGGGTAAGAGCTGGGACTGGGTCGAGAGAAAATTACAAGTGGCACTGCAGTGTATCAAGCGCTGGTGCGACGAATGGCAGATGGTTTTAGCGCCGGACAAATGCGAAGCTATCAATTTCTCCAGAAGGCGTGCGAGTCCTATGTTCAATCTCACTTACGACAACAACCCAATTCCCTGGTCCTCGTCTATCAAGTTTCTCGGCATCAACCTGTCCAGTAACTTATCCTTCAGAGCACACTTCTTAGTGCTCAAAAAGAAAGCTTTCAAACTCACACAAATTCTTCGAATGATTTCGGGAAAGAGTTGGGGTACTAGGTCCCACCACCTCATAAGAATCCTCAACTGCACCATCCGTAGCATCTTTGATTTCGGCTGCAAATCTTAGACCCGTGCCTCCCTCACGGACAAAAAAGCCATCGAAACATGTTACTATTCTGCTCTTCGGGCCGCAACAGGCCTGCCCCGCTGGACGCCCATCCCCGTCCTCCTTGCAATTGCTGGGTCGACTAAGATGATCGATCGACACTCCCTACTTACGGACATCTTCTGCATCAGGAGTTTTGCGTTGGACAAGGCATCCCCTATGTCCATAATCTTTCGGAATATCAACAACATCGGGCCGGGCCCATATACCTCAGGGTCACTCCTAGATAGATTACACCTCATCCTTGAAGATAACAACATCGAGAGCAGTAATATTATCAATTGCAAATACGTTATCCAACTACCACCTAACATTTCCTTCCATACAGACATTTATGATTTCCAGAGGCCCAATTTAACCCCAACTGCTGTTTGCTCTCTTTTCGAAGAGCATAAAAACACCCACTGGAAAGATTCGCTGATCATCGCCACTGATGCTACCAAATCCGCTGGCGCAACAGCTATCGCGGCTATCAGCCTAAGTGAGAAGGCACTTATCTCAGGCCAAGTCATTAATATCAACTCAATCTATACGTGTGAAGCTCTTGCAATTGTACATGCCCTGAACCACTTCTCCCATAGGACCAAACCGATCATAGTTCTCTCTGACAGTAAGTCGAACATTCAAGCTCTCCAGAATGTTAATATGAAATCCCACTCAGCAACGTTATTACTTGGCAGAACAATCAAGGAATTCTCTGAAGGAGTTACATCTTGTGAATTCGTATGGGTTCCCGCACATGTGGGAATACCAGAGAACGAGCAAGCAGACCGGTCAGCAAAGAGTGCTGTGTCTCAAAATTTTATTAGCCGCCTTGTTGCCCCAGAAGACATAATCAATGGTTTAAAGAAAAAATATGCCAACCACGTGGTGGAGTCATGGCAACAAACTAAATATGCTAAATCTCTTCCGTGGATCAATCCAAAGTTTAAACCTATTCACAAATTCTCCCCTAATAGGCAAATGGATGTGCAACTTGCCCGTCTTCTATCCAAATCAACCACCCTAAACGCGACTTTACATCGTTTCAAGCTCACTGCTTCCCCAACGTGTACGTGTGGGAAAGCCGAGGAAACCCCTGAGCACGTGCTTCTGGAATGTGTTCTCTACGAGGACCAACGAGAGTCTATGAGGAACCTCCTCGGTAGCATCCCACTTAGCTATGGCTGGATTATGGACTGTTCTGACAATGGCCTAAACAAAATAAAGGCTTTGTGTAGGTTCCTAAAGAACTCAAGGCAGATGTGAGGGATATAAAGTTATCAACCAGTTGAATCGAAAATTATAAACCCTTTTTATCTTTTACAGACTAGTATAACGCTATTGATTTTCTACAAGTTACGCTATAGTTTTTGTTTTACAAGATTATGCTATTCATTTCCTACAAGTTACTCTATTGACGTCCTACAAACTACGCTATTTGATTTCCTACAACAGGATCGATAAAGGAATATGACTGGTATAAGCACGCCGTCGGTGGAGCAGAAAACCAGCAAAACAACCAACCAACCAAATGTTTCTAGTAGAATCAATATTGTGTTTGGCGACATTTTCCCTGTTGGTCCACACATTTAGTGTGTAACGCCAGCTGAGTGATATATTCTCTTACAAACCTACTTGTTTATTTTACAATTTGGCAACAATAATTTTTATTGACATTATTTTGCTAAGCAGTTTTTAAAATAATTGTTTTCATAAGAAAAACAATTGTCTTAAGGAATTTATTTAGGTTAAAGTCTAAATTAAAACTTATAAACCCTGAAATAACAACTTGCCAGAAAGTCATTTGATTAAAAAAATATCATTTAAATAAAACGTCCCAAATTTAAATTTTCAACAGTTTTTATTAATCTTCTTTCACAGATTTAAGAATTAGTCTTCATAAGTGGTAAAAAAAGATTTCGACTGGCTTTCAAAATGGACAAAAAGAAGAAATCACAACCAAGCAATAGAAGGCAAGTCGAATCTATTCACTCTAACTTTTCTAATCGGAACAAATCGGAATCGCTAAGTCGCGGTTCTCGTCGGGAACGAAATGCTTCGCGGTCAGTATTGGAGGATGAAAATACTAGTGATTCGGCATGCTACACTGGGAAGTCTCGCTTAGTTGAAGAAAATCCCAAAACACAAAATTCCACTTATTCGGGATCCTCTGAGGACCAGGAACGCACAAGATTACCGAATGAAAAATCCCCTTCTAAAGGTAAGAAGACAAATCGTGGTAAAGTTCAACCATATGATACATCGAATATAAAAGAACCATCACCCGATCAGAATGTTCTCAAGTCTTCAAAGTCGGTTTTAAATCTTGCGGAAACTCATCAAGAAGTAACTTCGAGTGTAAAAGAACCCGATCCCAATGTGAAAGCTTCACCACCCGAAGAAGAACAGCCAAATGACAAATCCTTCAACCACATCAACTGTGGAGTGTTCGATATCATTCCGATAGAGGGAGATGGAAACTGCCTCTTCCGTTGTATGGCCCACTACGTATTGGGCAACCAAGAAAACCACGTTTTAGTGAGGCACATGGTTGTCAGCCATGTCTGCAATAAATGGGACGACTTCAAGAGCTTCGCTCCAGGTGAAGACATGGAAAAGTACAGACATCACATGGAAGAAAACGGTACCTAAGGCAGCGAAATGGAGATCGTGTCATTTGTCGGCGTTTTTATGTGTGCAGTCAACATTTACTTCAAGTCTACGCCAAGTAGAGATCCTCTAGTGTTTGGTGGAGCCTATGGATCGCCCTGCTACTTCTTGTACAGTGGTGTTAATGACTGTGGCCACTACGATGTCCTGCAACCGACGGCTGCAGATGAGCTGCAGGACCATACGGAAGCAGTTGCTTCTCTCAGAAGAAGGCTGTGCAGAGAGATTGAGCTAGCGTGGGATAATGAAGGTGCGAGATTTGACGAGATTATTGCGCTATTGAAAAGCATTTTAAGTACTAAGTCCGGAGTGAAATAAATATTGTTTTGAGGTTTCAATAAATGGTCGTTCTAATAGTGTTTCTTAGTTATAATTTGTGTGCAGTTGTGGTATGATGGTCGGTCTGTTCAACGGCGAAATTGGCGAGCTTGAAAATGTAACGTACAGTTGTTTACCTAACAAGTTTTATGGAATATGAAGTTGAATGTTTAGCACATTTGGGGATTTTCATTGCTTGGTTACGAAATGCAGATCGCCAAACGGAGACCTTAGAGGACCTTAATGGAGACCAAAAATCCCATACGGTTTTTAATAATTTAGTAATGCCGAGCGCCAAAATTCCATTACGTTTTTAATATTTTTTTGTGAAAAGAAATTTCTTAAATCTAGAACAAGAAGTATAGGCGTTTGAAGTTGCGAAAATGTGCTTTGGATTTTCACAAAGACAAGTCGGGAAATAAAACATTTTCTATTCATAACAAAAAATATTAAGTTCCTTCCTAATTTTTTAGCTTCTGCACTAACATAATACCACGTAAACAAGTAGGTTTGTTACAGAATCTGTTACTTAAACCTCTTCCATACAACATTTTTGCTCAACAGAAAACATACTCTTTATACAAATCAGGAAAAAATCGCCAAAAAGGGCCTTTAGCTAGTTCTAACTCAAACTTTTCAACGTCAAAGTTAACTGTTTTCATTAATCTTCTTTCACAGACTAAGCATTAGTCTTCAACATTGGTAAAACAAATTCAAGTTCAAAGAATAATGATGTAATTTTATTTTAGTAAATATCTTTTAGTCGACATAATTGACCATGTTCATAAACTTTTATCATTCCTCATCATGAAACCATTTACCATCAGTATTTCTATTAGTATAATTGAAATACATAACACTAATAACATCATTCTTATTTTCATTAAGCGAAACCCTTTTTAAAACTTTGTTGACATGAATTTATCATGAATTATATAAGACAGATTTTTTGCCTACATTTACCGAAATGAAACTAAACATATCCTATCTACGAAAGCCTCTTTTTTTTTTCAACAAAACGTCCAAACGAACTTGGGGTTGAATAATTCATCTCATGCACAACAGTTAAATTTTGCAATTGCACTTTTCGAGAGAGAATTTTTGGGTTTAGAGGCAGGCCTTTGAAATATTTATGAATTCAACTTATGTTACCCTGCATTGAATTCAGGTCTACCTGGGTACGCCTAAATATGCTTTAAGAAGCATTTCTGGTTTTTAAAGGCATTTTTATGCTTCTTCGCATTTTAAGAATTTGTAAGATGTGGAATTGTTGGAAATACTTAAATGAATTTATGCAAACAGCAGATTCATTGTGGTATTTTGTTTTGCGAGAAATGTCTTTGGGGGGAAATTTATTCACTTTAAACAAAAAAAATAAGATATTTTATTAAACCAAGGCTTAAGCTTTAGTTTCTCTTTTGCAAACTGTCATGTCTGCGTTCCTCACGTGTGTGACGTCAGCATGAACTGTATATAAAGAGCGCTACGGGACTACTACTACGCCTGCTACTTGTCACAACTGCTTACTCTTGTACCTGCCAAGTTATACTCTGTTGTAGTTCTGTTCCCAATTCCTGTTAATAAAGTTTGTTCGTGTTGTGAAGTTGGTTGATTGCTTACGCACAGCACAAGAACTTAACAGTGGCGACGAGAATGGTCTAGATCCTAGTATACCAAGAACCTGAAAAGATGCCTGCAACTGACCCTGCACCTCCTCTGTTCGAAAGCTTTGAAAGGTCTAATGAGACTTTTGACTCTTATTTGGAAAGATTTGAATGTTTCGCTTCTATTTATCAACTGGAAGGAGGTAAGAAAGTCAACGTTTTTATCTCATCGGTCGGAGCTAAAACTTACGCTAGATTAAGAACTATTTGTGTTCCAAGGAAACCTTCTACATTAACTTTTGATGAAATCACCAAATTGCTCTCTACTTATTTAGATCCAAAACCTTTAATCTCTACGGAACGCCAAAAATTTCGTACGCGTTATCAAGGCGAAGGTGAAAGTTTTTCTGAGTATTTCTCAGCACTAAAGGATTTAGCTAAAAATTGTGGTTTTGCAGATGAATCACGATTAAAAGAAGAATTGCGTGATCAAGTTATAAGTGGTATTAGGTCGGAAGGAACACAAAACTATTTCTTTAGAACTGCAAATTTAACTTTAGATGATGTTGTTAACAAAGCTCTAGCTGATGAACAGGCTTTTCGGGGTGTAGATCATTTCAAAAGACCATGCCCAGCAGGAGGCAAAAACAAAATTAATGATCGGGATAGAGTTAAAAGGCAGAGCAACAACGGATACCTGAGTAAACCAATTACTAGAAACGTCTGGAACAAAAATGTTTGTACAAGGTGTGGGAAAACTAATCATGGCCCCCAAAAGTGTAGACACAGAAACGCTGTCTGTAATTTCTGCAAAATACGTGGTCATATTGCTGCAGCTTGTTTCAAGGCAAAAGCCTCTAAAAATGTACAAAGTGTTAAAAGTAAAAATGATTATTGTGATCACGAAGATTCCCCTAATGTGGCCGATATATTAGTTGTGCAGAAAAAACCCTGCGATAAGATTTTGGTTGATGTAAAAATTGAAAATTGCCCACTAAAAATGGAAGTTGATACAGGCGCAACGTGTTCCCTAATTTCCCTGAAAACTTTCAAAGAGCTTAGCATAAACAAAGACATCCAACCTTCAAATTTGAAACTGTTTTCCTACAATAATCAAAGTGTCCCTGTGCAAGGAAAAGTAAATGTAAATATTGAGTATAACGGGCAAAAATGTAACGTGGATTTACATGTTGTAAAAGGAAATTACGATTCACTTTTTGGAAGGGATTGGTTGTATAAAGTAAAGCTGAATCGGAATGAGCTATTGGGCACGGGAACTTTAAAACAAGTATCGGAAACTAAAGAAAACATAAAGTTGTTGGTTTCAAAATTTCCAGAGGTGTTTTCCAAAAACCCAGGTTGTCTCAAAAACTATGAAGCTAGTTTAAGCATCAGAACGGGAAGTAAACCTATTTTTGTAAAAAGTCGAACTATCCCGTTTGCTCTTAAGGAACGGGTTGAAAATGAACTAGACAGATTAGAATCTTTGGGCATAATTTCTAAGACTTTGTATTCGGAGTGGTCAACCCCGATAGTTCCGGTGGTTACAAGTTGTGGGAAAATTAGAATTTGCGCAGATTATAAAACCACCATAAATAAATGCCTAGAAGTAGATGAATACCCGATTCCCAATATCGAGGAAATTCTTTCAAAATTTGGATCTTGTAAATATTTTGCTAAACTAGATGTTAAAGATGCATACATGCATTTAGGAGTTACGGAGTCAACCTCAAAATTATTAACGATCAATACACCAAAAGGTCTCTATAACGTGCATAGATTAATGTACGGCATAGCAAGTGCACCAGCGAAATGGCAGACCATGGAATCCGTGTTTAAAGATGTGAAATGGTTGCAAGTTTTTTATGACGACGTTGTCATCGCATCAGAAGATTTGGAATCGCATTTAAAGAAATTTTTAGGAATCTGTATTGAAAACGGGATTAAACTAAATGAAAAAAAGTGCGAACTTTTGGAGCAGAAAATTTCCTATTTAGGGTTTGCGATCGATTCTGAAGGTCTCCATCAAACTAATGATAAAACCAAAGCAATTGTGAATGCTAAACAACCCACTAACGTAACCGAGTTAAAATCTTTTTTGGGGTTGGTTACATACTACAGCCGTTTTATTCCCAACATGTCGGACAGGCTTAATCCGCTCTATCGTCTTTTGGAAAAAGGACAGGAGTTTGAGTGGAATAAAGATTGCTGTGAGGCATTTGATGCTGTTAAAAGCGAGATTTCTTCAGAACGGGTATTAACGCATTTTGATCCTAAAAAACCCCTAGTTCTTGCCACCGACGCATCTGCGTACGGTCTTGGAGCTGTTCTTTCGCATACATTTCCTGATGGTTCCGAACGTCCAATACTGTTTGCTGGAAGACGACTGTCGAAAACGGAACGCAACTACTCACAGATTGATCGGGAAGCCCTCTCAATTTATTGGGGTGTTAAAAAGTTTTTTAGCTATCTGTATGGTAGGCATTTTGTTTTGTTGACTGATCACCAACCACTCACCCGAATTTTTTCTCCCAATGAAGGTTCGCCGGCGATGAGTGCAACGAGACTGTTACATTACGCCATATTTTTGCAAGGATTCGACTACGAGATCAAGTACCGGAAGACGGGAGATCATTCGAATGCTGACTTTTGTTCGAGATTTCCAGATGAAGATGCCGTTAATTTGGTTGATGAAGTTTATGTTTTTCAGGTTAGCCAAATTGGAACTCTTCCTGTCACGAGTAAGATGATTGCTGATGAAACTCAGAAAGATCCGGAAATGGCTGTGATGTTACGAGATCTCATGGGCTCAGGTAACAAAATGTCTTCAAACTCGGGTGAATATACTATTCACCAGGGATGTATACTTAAAGGTATAAGAGTAACGATCCCAAAGAAGTTTCGTGCAGAAGTTTTAGTTGAACTGCACCAAGGTCATTTAGGAATGGTAAAAATGAAAAGTTTAGCCCGAAGTTTTGTGTACTGGAAAGGTATTGATGCTGATATTGAGAATATGGTTAAAAACTGTAGAATTTGCATGTCACTTTCTAAGAATCCGCCAAAAGCGCCAATTCATCCTTGGGAATTTCCATGTCAACCTTGGCAAAGACTTCATGTTGATTATGCTGGTCCATACGCAAATTTATATTTCCTTATCATCGTTGATTCCTATTCTAAATGGGTGGAAGTTTACCCAACCAAGTCGATAACCTCAAGTGCGACAATCGAAAAATTACGAGACTGTTTTTCAAGGTTTGGATTGCCAGTCACAGTTGTTTCGAATAATGGTACTAACTTTTCATCGAGTGAAATGCGAGAATTTTTCACTAAGAATGGTATGAAACAAATTTTTAGTGCCCCCTACTTCCCTCAGTCCAACGGACAAGCAGAGCGTTATGTCCAAACGGTGAAAAAAGGTTTAAAGTCAGTTTCTAAAGCACCGGGAAATCTTAAACTAAATCTTAATAATTTCCTATTTTCCTATAGAAATGCACCTCATTGTACGACTGGGGAATCTCCAGCTAAGTTGATATTTAAGAGAGATTTACGTTCACGATTACATCTAATGATTCCCGATGTGCGTGCCAAAGTAACTGAATCTCAAGAGAAGAGTGTCAAAAGGCATGATTATAGGAAACTGCGTGTTTTTGACGAGGGGGAGAAAGTTCTTTACAGAGATTATGATCGTGATAATAAGTGGCTACAAGGTAAAGTTCTTCAAAAAGTTGGTAGCGTGTTATATCAGATTGAAGATCCCAGAACTGGTAAAGTTGTAGTGCGTCATACGAGTCAAATTTTATCGGATCAATCTGAAAACGTAGTGTTGAGCAATACTAACAATGACTTTTTCACTCAGATTCAAGAGCATGTAATTCCAGCTCCAGTGGTAACTCGACATTCGCCAGAGATCCCTACTTCGACACAAAGTGCGCCTACAATTCCAGATGTCGTACAGAGTCCAGGTCCTTTGTCCACCAACGATCTTCCAGCGGTAACCGTACCTATGCCAGATCCACCTCTGCGACGGTCTACGAGACAAAGGAAGCCGCCGGACCGTTACGTTCCAGCTTAGCGGGGAGGTGTCATGTCTGCGTTCCTGATGTGTGTGACGTCAGCATGAACTGTATATAAAGAGCGCTACGGGACTACTACTACGCCTGCTACTTGTCACAACTGCTTACTCTTGTATCTGCCAAGTTATACTCTGTCGTAGTTCTGTTCCTAGTTCCTGTTAATAAAGTTTGTTCGTGTTGTGAAGTTGGTTGATTGCTTACGCACAGCACAAGAACTTAACACAAACAATCTTATTGCTTTAAGCTAAAAACACAACGTTTATCGATTTGCAAGTAACAGCATTATTAAGATTAATTTAATTTAGAAATAAGAAAGGTTCACGTCTTTATACAGTTGATTAAAACCACTTAAAAACAGGACGATAAGCACAACTTTCTGATTTTCATGTATGTTTTCCAAGTAGTACTAAATTTTCTATCACACATAAGAAAAAGCTAATAGCTCTTTTATTTACGACTCGGTAAATTAACTTTTTTAGTCGTTAATCGTAAACGTGGTCGGGATATTTGAATCTCAATAAACACATGCATCATAAATTTTGGCTTTTACGACAAACTCTATTACTTTCCTTTGCATAACAAATGTTTGAAACTAATATAAAACTCGAAAGGGTTTATTATTGTGTATTTTAAGTAAAACACGTAGATATTTATGCATACAAGGAATTTAGTAGAAAATGTTTTCTTATTTAGCTTTCCAAAACTTTTTTTATCATTCCTTTCATGGATAGGCGAACTTGACGAAAGTGTGCATTTGTTATCATTCAATATACACTCTGAAAACGAACGAGCGGTTTTAACCCAGTCTGAGTTAATTTTCACACCTCAGGTCTAGAAAATGCACTTCTCCTATAGGAGTAGGTCATTTGTGTGTTAAACTTCCGACAGGATCACTCCAAATGAGTGGTTTTTACTCAGTCTGAGTTAATATTCACTAATTTCCAGTGTAGAAAATGTACTTCTCCTACTGGAGTGGATTTCACTCT
The DNA here is from genome assembly GCA_023701765.1 of Hylyphantes graminicola. Lineage (NCBI taxonomy): Eukaryota > Metazoa > Arthropoda > Arachnida > Araneae > Linyphiidae > Hylyphantes > Hylyphantes graminicola. The sequence goes on along the minus strand of CM043117.1, from coordinate 41,308,603 downwards.
TTTGTTTAAAGAGTGTAAATATTATCTTTCAAGAGATTTTTTAATCTTTATTTTCATATTATGTTTCTATATCAAATGTTTTTTAAATATTTATTGCAACATAAAACTTAAAAAAAATTATTTAATTCTATGTCGATCATTAAATGGTGGTTTTGTCAGAAAATTCAACACAATCTATAATAGTATATGTTAATAATATATTCACGTCTCTGGGCAATTCTACCATAATTTTGATTTTTATGTCTCTGGGAAATATATATTGCCAAAATGAATATTTCTTTTTCGTTCTCTTCTTATGTAGTAAGAGTTGTCCTTATATTAGTTAACAACGACATTTATTGATAAAATATTGCAACATATTTTGTCCTTAGCGAATGTTAGAAAAATGTTAGAAAGCAATGTTAGAAACTAATGTAAAACGCGAGAGGGTTTATTATTGTATGTTTTTAAGTAAAACAAATAAATATAAAAGGAATTTAGCAGATAATTTTTTTTTTGTTTAAGCTCTCTAAAACTTTTTTTTGGTCCTTCCCTTCCGGAACAGGGGAAGTTGGCGACAATGTACATTTGTTCTCATTCAACATAACTATTATCCTTCAAGTGATTTTTGTAATCTTTATTATGTTTAAGTAACTCAAACGAGTTCAAAAAAAACCTCATAATCTATTTTTCATAGAGTGACGAAATTTTTCGCATATATTTTCAAATAAAAAAAAATAATTTTTTTTATTTAAGTTATAACAAAAGAAGCACGAAAAAATTAAAGCAAAGGAATAATCGAGTTAAAAATAAAAATTATAGGAAAATAAAATTTCAAGTTACATCAAATTTTACAAGTTTAGAAAATTGCATTTTTTTTAAAATTAATTTAAATTGAAAATAAAAAAAGTATTTTTTCAAAATACAAATTATGTTGCATAGATCCATAACAAAATAAGGACAACTCCTTTAAAATTAATGATTTTAGAATTTTGCGTCCCTTACCTCTTTAATTTGCGGTGGGCGAATTTCGATGCAATTAATCCTCTACTTTACTTAAGGGGGAATGGGCGTGCAGGACCGGGGGTCTCCAAACTCTAGTGCCTCAATGTTAATCCAATGGGAAAAAATTATTTTCTTTGCCACATTTCTCCGGCTGTATTGAATATTTTTAACAAGCGTATTTTTTTATGTGATAAATGTAGCTGACTTACAGGTCTCTATCTTCCCACTTTTTGAAATTAGTAAGAATATTTTTTTTAATATTCAATAAATTATTTTACACAAAATATTCGAAGCAATTTCAAAAAGTTGGAAGATAGAGACCTGTAAGTCAGCAACTTTATCACATAAAAAAATACGCTTGTTAAAAATATTCAATACAGCCGGAGAAATGTGGCAAAGAAAATTATTTTTTCCCATTGGATTAACATTGAGGCACTTGAGTTTGGAGACCCCCGGTCCTGCACGCCCATTCCCCCTTAAGCAACCAAAGCGAAGTAAAATTAAAGTATTTTAACTTGAAAAATGCAATCGGTAAAAGATAAACAAGTAATAATGGTACGTGATTCATTTCAATCTCCCAGTATCCTTTTATACGCGAGCAAACATTGCATCGAATGGTATGTTTCACAAATTGCAATGGGAATTGAGACCAGTGCTCGTAGCAATCAAAGGGTAAATCAAGAATCTGGCAATTGTCTTATGTATCAGGCAAAAAATTTTCAAAATATATGTGGAATGGAGCATAATTTCTCATAATATCATGTACTGCTCTTATTACATGTTTTTTCGTAATGTTGGTTTCTAGTGTTTTCGAAATAGTCTGTGGGATTAAATGGCAATATCGTTTTTTTTTCCTGTGCTCCATAAATTCATCTTAACTACGCAATGATTTGTCTAAGTAGCTATAATTATGGAAAAATAAACTAATCAATTTACCTTTAATTTAATTTTAAATTAAAGACATTTCATTGATTATATTTAATTTTAAGTATTGAATGCGTGGCTCACTTAAAATTTTCATTTACTTTATGTCTTAATTTTTGCGAAAATAAGTGCAAAATAAAAGGAGTATCTGCTATTTCGTAATAAATAACATTTTAAATTAACATTGAAGCTCCCTGCTTTTCTACATAATTCCCTAAACTGATTTCAGGGTTTAGAAACATTCATACTTTTTAACAAACCGCAATTTCTCTTTGAGCAAAAGGCGTAATGAGCTTAAAAAATACCTTGAAGTTATAAAAAAAACATATGTTTTATTGAAAAGGTGTGACATAAAAAAGCCCTACCTATTAAAAATGGCTTCCAACATCCTTTTTTTTTTTTTTTAAGAATCTTCATTATACAGTGCTTTGAATTCCTGCAAGGCATCACTCCATAATATGGCATAAATTCTTAAAAAAAATTCTTTTTTATAATTCATTTTAAGTACCTTAATAAAAATACGCATAAATATACTTATTTTTTTTATTCCTTGGTGTAAAAGCAAGTTGTTGAAAAACTGCCGTTGGAATAAATTTCTCTAAAGATGAAAGAAGAGATATGCAGTAAATAAAACTGGAACTCCAAATTATTTAAAGTGTAGGAAAATATTCAACACACGCAATATTTTACATAAATCAAACCTAAAAAATCTTTTTTTAGGAAAGCTACCTGTTGCATTTATTACTCAAAGGATTTGTTAAGGTAGAATGCTTATTTTCTTAATCCAGGGGTTTTATATCAAAGTGGGAAAAAATACTTACGTAAAAATTTATTTTTTTATTTTTTAGTAAAATGTGATCATTATTCCCTTTTTTGACTTAGAATTTTTAACGGTTACTACAACGTTCGGAAGTTAAACGTATTAAAACAAAATAAAGCTTTTTTTCCTTATTCGTGCTTGTTTTCTTACATGATATTTGAATTTAAGTTGTCTATCAATTAAAAATATCGATTTCTTTTAGTGGTTTTAAGTTGTTTTGCAATACTTGTTTTTAATTTTTTGACAAATACAATAATTAAAAAAAAATTCAAAATAAAGCGATGAAAAAATTTTAATTCCTTAAAAAACATATATACACTACAATTCATACAATGATATATTTTAAAATGCGTGTTTCACTTCTTAAATAAAAGAACTAATTAACTAAAGCTTTTTTCTGTTTTTAAATAAAAAATTATTTACAGTCAATACCTCTAATGATAATCTCACAACTAAAACGGGAGGGTAGAGTAAAATAATCAAGATAATTACAATTAATATTTGAATATGTTTGCTCATTCTTTATTTCAAACCTTTTTCTTTATATCTAGTGGATTTTTAAGCTTACCACAAAAAAAATCATCTAATTGTTCCACTACTCATATTTAATTAAGGGTTTAAAAAAATATATTACCGGAAAAACTGAGTTTTGTTTTCTCTTCATATCCCCGAAAATTTCATAATGGTACTTATTATGTATACGTAATTATATTTTAATAAATTAAGGAAATAATAGGTTAATTTTTTCCATTCTTTTATTTAAAAAGGGGGGAATTTGGACTAGTTTAAATAAAAAAAACATTGGAGTTGCTACGATTACATAGGTTCAAACAAGCAAATGTTTCTTTTGCATTCCAAAAACCTCCTAAATGAAAATCAACAATAACATAGTTAAGATGTTAAAAAAAAGTAGTTCAAATGCTAACTATAGCTATTGTTGCCGCCCCGGTGGCACACTCGTTAGGATTCTGGCCTTTGGAGCTGCTGGGGTCGGGTTCGAATCCCGGTCAGGCATGGATGTTTGTGACCGTCAATAAATGTTGTTATTTGTCTATGTGTTTGTGTAGTCTCTTCCTTTGTGTGTCTCTTGTGCTTGTGTCATTTCTGGGGCTTAGTACAATAGACTTAAAGTCGCAGTGCTTGGCGAATCTTGCCCCCCACCAAGAAAGTCATAAGTCATAGCTATTGTTCATGACAAGTGGCTATTTCAACGACGAACAGTTACTTAACTTCCCATACAAGCTTAGACTCTTTTATATACCCTAGAAGGGCTTGGTGGACCCATAACCCACAACCTGCCCGACCTGCGTACGAATCCGGGTGAAAGGCCTATAGGAGTAAAAAATGCGAAGAACACTCACTACCATTGCGGTCACTATAGGCATTATATCTGTTACTGGAAAAACTAAAAGTAGATTTACCACTTCCTGGAAAGTGATAAGTATTATAGCTGTAACGATTGAAGTAAAATATGTTTTATTATGAAAATTTAGTAGTTGGCTTTATATTTATGTCTTCAGTACATTACAGTAGCGGCTCAGTGGCTGAGAAGTTAAACGTGCCCACCTCTTAAGCCCAAGATCGCGGGTTCGAGCCCCGGCTGAGTCGTCGGATTTTCTGGATAGGGAATTTCTGGGCACGCATGTCATATGATTATGTGGCATGTAAAAGATCCCTGGATAGCCCATTTGGCCTGGGTTCTCTCGGCAAAATTAAATCTCGGCATACTTTAACATCCACAGAGAGCTCAGATTCAATGTAATCTGTGCGTCAAAATTGGTAACGAGAGTCGCCTAGATGATGCCACACAAAAAATGGCTCTCAGTTCTAGGGAATGTGCCGAGTCTGCAAAGGCTTGACCGTCAATGTTGCAGCCCCATTATAGAAAAAAAAGTACATTACAATTAAAGATTTCCGAATGCATTAACTCAAATTCAACTGGGAGTAGACTTGATCTATTATAGAGCAGTGCAATTATCTGGACGTCAAAATACCATTTCAAAGATACTAAGGGAAATAAGCTTTTAAGCTTTAGTAGACAATAAAAGCTTTTGTATGTTCAGCTTATCCTTTTCCAAGGAGAAAATCCTATGCCTTTTTGTATTAAATACATGCAATAGTAAACCGGGTTGTTCATTAAACAAAAAATCTTTTAAACATTATTTAATTTTTAAAGAAAACTTTATTTATAATCAAATTTTACTTGTTTGATTTATTAAGATTTCTTGATGAAAAAAACATTTTATATAAAACCCAACACAGATGCCAAACCATAATACATGCATAATATCATTTTCTTCCATTCCTACCTCTAAAAATTCCTTTTGTTTTTTCTTTGTTTTAAAATTTAAATGGTTTTAAAATAGTATAATATTTTGCTGAGATATTTTTCTGTTCAAATATAAATACGCGTTAATAAATCAATACAAAATTGAATATCGCATGTATAAAACCATAACTAAAAAATCTCCAATATCCAAACTGACAATATTGAAGAAAAATTAAATAATTTTTGTCATATTTTAGAAAATAAAATTGTATAAGTGTCCCCTTACAGAATAAAAGTTATAATTCTATGTAAACATGATATCCTTTTTTACTTTCCAGATAATCTTCAAAATTTAACAATCGTTTTACCGGAATTCCCGTCTTGAAAATAGTCTCAAAAAAGACTACATTATTCTATTCAGGTTTTTTTTTCTCAATCGTGTGATAAAATAAGAACGAACTGTTCAAACACTATCCCAAAGCCATCTCCCCTCTATAAAAAGTCCCCACCCCCCCATCTAAAACTTTTCGTGGAAATCGTCCTTACACGCCACCCCTCGATTAATTCTACTTTTTTAATTCTTTATTTCGGAAGAAGACAAGTTTAAGTCTTGAAATACTACTCTCAAAAGTTTGTCACTGAAATTCCATTTATACATCGAGCCAGAGCATCTTTGCTTAGGATATCTCATCCATACAATTTCCTATGAATGATTCGAAATATCTCAGCCAGATACCAAAATACATTGCCGTCTGTTCCTTTAGAACTCACTAATCCTAGATCCAAAGGCGACCCATAAATTCGAATATATATTCGTCGACTCACAAATTAAAATGTATTGCTATCTGCACCTTTAGAACTAAACAATTCCAGATCTAAAAGCGGCCTTCTCATAAATTCGCACCTAAATTTCTTTTTTTCCATAGAGCCAGCAAAATATTATTTCAGTAGACTAACCAAACAATTTCGTATTGAAAATTCAAATATTAGCTTTGGTGGAGACAAACAAGGCTGAGATCCTTTTCAAGTTTGTATGTTACTGTTGACAAGACTTGACTTGATCTAGTCTGCTTCGAGACAATTTCCAGTTTACTCTTCCTTTATGTCTTGAACAGAAAACTCGTGTGTGTGTCCACAAAGTCTATACCATTCAAACAAAATTTATTTAACGAGGTCAAGCAATCGCTCGTGTTGACTCTGCGTCGTCTTTAGGGGATGTGTTGCTTTAAATCCGCCATCGCCGAAGGTAGGCTCCCTTTCTGAATTTAACCCTTTAACCTCGAAACCGGCCCAGGACGGCTCTACCAGCAAACATCGGGAAGGCCGGTTTCGGCCGTTTCGTTTCACAAATAGGGGTGTTGGGTATGTTAAAAATTAAGCGTGCTGTGGGAAAAAAAGTATCCGCTAGTGATCATTTCGGTCGTTAGTCATCCTATATAATCGGACATTTTTGACTCTGTATAAAAATAACATTCTGAGTTAATTGCATGACACAAAATTTGCATAAGGGGCCGTCTTCATATTAAAAATGTTACTAACTTTAAAATTTCCAATAGCAACACCCCTTTTTGAGTCCATATTTCTAATCTATGACGTATTGTAATACGAAATGCCAAATTTTGTTAGTTTTTAAGCATTATTAGGGAAGTTAGAGACGTGCAAAGTTTAGGTCCCATAATGCTAAAATGAGTTGCACATAAAAAACTATCCCAATCTATAAATAATTATGATAATGAAACGAATTTTTTACTGAAAAGAAATTATAACAACCCAAACAAAATGCTTTCAATATTTTGGTATTTAAAACAATTTGTATATTTTAAAATAATTATTATTTTAATTTTAAAAAAATTATGAATAGAAACCCCTTAATACTTTTACAGAAATATATTTAAGACAGGAAGTTTAAGCGAAATCCCAATTTTTAATTTCTTTTATTCAAAATTTGCTGAGTAAATCACAAAATACTTTTTAAATGCGCTTCAGGGGACTGTGTATAAGATTATATATGAACTTGATAAACAAATACGGCTTTGGAAAGGAAGATAAACATCATTAAACCAACAACCTTGAGATGGTCCCCCATAGGACATCAAGTGATTCGATGGAATAACTCGTTAAATATTCATCCAAATGTAACAAAAACTAAGATTTATGGGTTTTCGAGGATGAGAGACACAGAAAACTCCTCAATTAGCCGATTTTTAACTGTAGTATAAGGGTTCTTTAAGTCCGGGTTAGCAATTAAATCTGCAATGGTTAGCATAACCTGTTCATCCAAAGCCGAGATTAAACAACAAAATTTAGTACTCTCGGTAGTTATATTGGACAATAAAAAATTTGCTTCAATTTGAGCAAAATATAACCTGGGGTTAGACGTCCAAAAACTAGGCAAACGCAGTGCGATTTTGCCAACTTCACTGCCAGCGGCAGAGACCTCGTTAAGGCCAACATTTTCAGAGTCCGTAAGGTCGCTTGGATCAGGCATAGTAAAAACAATTTATATTAAAAGTTACAAAATTTTTAACACAATTTAATAAATACCACAAAAATTTCCTATTTACATAGCAATGTTAGTAACTAAACACATAATTACAATATATACATAATAATAAATACATAATTTGCAGAGAGCAGTTGAAAAAGACAGTTGGATATTAAAAATTTCGCTTACCGAAAAGACAACCGAAACGCTGTTTGTTTACTTACGACAGAAAACCAAATGACGGCTCGAATCACGACCAAGCAGGTTACAATGCGGCATGCAAATCGTATCAGCATTCAGAACTCGATACCGGGAAAACATGCAAAAGTACAAAAATACATGGTTAATTCAAAAGCATTCGAAATAGACCGGGTCACCATTTTGTGGTTCACCAAGTCATGTTAAGTAAATAAAGTACTAGTTATAACAATAACAAATTTATTAAATAACAAATAACAACAAACTTAACTTATAAAACTCGATGAACACATAAAATCATATTAGAAATTAACCGCGGCACAACAGAAGATACAGAAAGTAAATAATAACCCAAAAGGGGTGTGCGCGACAATGAATTTGCGCTTGCTGTTTTTATACAAAATACAATGGTCACAGTCACAGGTAAAGATAAGTAGCTAAAGTTCCAGTTAAGGCGTTCGCCACATGTTAAGATGTGCAAGCGTGTAAAATACGATTAAGGTTCAATGCCTCTCTGTTGACTGCATTTTTTTTTTCTGGGAGCCCCAGTGAACGAGTAGTTAGCCGGAGACTTTCTGAGTTCGAGCATGTGTTCCAAGAAGTTCCCTCGTGTGCTATCTCACTTTGCACAACGGATCAGATTTACTGTACGGTAACCCTTGGCGAACTTTTCAAAATCGCGCCAAAAGTCAGTATTCTGGCGACTTTTGCTCTCTATACTACGCGAATAAATAATGGTCAGATAGGGTTGCCGGAAAACGTCATCGTTGCGAAGTCAAAGAATTCGAATCATCAGTCAAAGTGAGACAGGTTGCCGCAAAAATTATTTTTCACCAAATCCGAAAGAATTGCTCCAAGGGTTACCCTTCAGTAAATCTGATCCGTTGTGCAAAGTGAGATAGCACATGTGGGAACTTAAGTGACGATATAAACTCGTCACCCAGCTGTCGGGTTTTCCAGCCACACACATAATTATCCAAGAAAAACACATTAAATTCATTATTATTTTTTTTTTAATTTAAAGTATTGGGGCCATTTATAACTATCTGCTACAGAAATATGGTTTTTGTAAAATTTAAGCTGTTAAATATTTATTTAAAGATTTTAATTTAGATCTTATGGCAGTGAAAACCAGTTTACACTTGAACCAATTTGTGTATCCCTCAAAGGACTAGTAAAAATCCTTTAAAGCAAATTATGCTGTTACACGAGAAATCCTTAAGAAAAATAAGCTAAGTTATCGTTTAAAGTTCCACCGGCCTTGGGCTCTACAAAAACCGAAATTTCTAAAACCTTGCTAAATCACCTGAATTATTTAATTAAACTCCTGAATAACTAAATTAGAATAACAATATGCCTTAAATAACACATTTTTATAAATTTTAATTTTTTTGTTCTAAATTTATTGTGTGCTTATATCATTAAATGTGCACAAAACATGTATCTGTGCATGGTCATTAATGTAGAATCTATTGCATCGATGACATATTATTTCCAAATAATTTTTAAAGAGTAAAATATCCTTAAAAAAATTTAATTTAATTTAATAAAGTAGTAATAAACACGTAAAAAAAGTATAATTTTATGAAATTTTTTCTTGATAAACATGTTCTCTTCTGCATGCATTGTTTCGAAGTTATATTCTGCTCCATTCCTTCGTAGAAGAACAAATATTTTCTCCATTTTGATAAAATGGTTCAAAAATTTTCCCATTAATATAAATCGGAGGAACGCTTATATTTTGCGGTTGATTAAAATTCTACGCACATCTGCTCAAGTATTCATACATATCAGGAAAGGACCCAATCGTACTCCCACAGAACTTGCATTATAGTTATGAATTCCCGAAGGACTTTTATAATGAAAATCTTACATAAAGTCGATATTTATGGTTATATTTAATGAGCAGTTATTTTATGTAGTTTTCTCACTAAAAAAACAGATGTACAGTAATTCTTTTGTCATCCTCAATATTTGTAAATCATTCAAATTTTACTAGTAGAACTATATACTAAAGTTGTTTTAAATTTAACCGTTTGATAATAATAATATTAGAAGATTCATTGCCTTGGAAGCGGAAGGTCCCAGGTTTTGGTCCGGGCATCGCCAAAATTATTGCTGACCTATAAACGTCCAGTGCAGCCAAAAAATATCCGTGTTGAGGGAGTGCACCTTAAATATGCTTCAAAGTCCCATCGCTGCGTATGATGTCACCCTAAACGGTTGCGTTGGGTGCCAACTCAGGTGGCGTCTCGTCACTTGATTGTGGTCGCCAATAGCCCTAGTGTAGCTCTAGTAAAAGGATAATTCAAACAAACTAAATAAAACTCATTGTAAACAGGATGAATTAACCAGTTTTATGCCATCCAATCTGTTAAATATTCCAGACATTAGTGCGCTTCACCTCTTTTCGAGTAATTTACATTTAAAATTGGTAATTCATTTTCCCTGCTCTTTGATATTTAAACAAGGGTACTATGTCAATCCCTAACGGCAATGAACAAAAGGCGGTTACATTCGAACATTCTCTGAACAAAAGATGGCTAATGTCACAAACGTTTTCTTCCTTTGAACTTTTCGAATGTTTTCGCATTATAATAGTTTAACCGTTAGAATTTTTGTCATAATTCATTCTAATATATGAATATTCTATGGTAAATAGAATAACATTTTATGTATCCTTGACGACTCGAAGCGACAATTGAAAAATTGAATGAATGATGCATTACAACAACAATTGCAAAAGAAATGTTAAAATTACTTCAATAAAATTTGGTCTTCGCCACATTAAACGAACACGTAACATCTACCCGATGGCGCAATCGTTAGGATGCAACCTTTTGGAGCTGCTGGGGTCGAATCCCGGGCAGGCATGGACGTTTGTGACCGTCAATAAATATTGTTATTTGCTTATGTGTTTGTGTTGTCCTTTCTTTGTGTGTCTCTTGTGCTTGTAAAAACTTTTTCTGTGTCTGTCCCACTTGACGAAAGCTTGTAAGCGGTTCTCTGAACAAGCACACAGGCTGAAATATATATGTACCTACAATACCATTAACGTCTATAATTCAATTAGAACAGGTTAAAGGAAAGGAATCTTTCCCATTTCCCTTCATAAATCCGAAATCCCCTCAAAGTTAATTATCGAGAGATTGCTCTCTAATGTTCAGGTGTAAATCTAATTAACCGCAGCTTGCAGGTGAAATTAAGGTTGATCACTTCACCAAGCTTCTCTCACAGATGTTATGCCAAAGGTATTATATATAAATGGAGTTAATTTTCTGAAATTCTTTTTCATTTCAGATTGATAAGAATTCAACTTTGCAAAGTCTATGGTTGTATGAAAGAAAACAAATTTGAGTGTGGGGATATAGATATTTCCCTCACTAAAATGATCTATATTTAGAAATATTATTAAATATTTTAGAAAAGTATATTGTAGGAAACTATTTTGGTAAAATATCATCACACAAACTGGATTTTGAGATCAACAAAAGTTATTACGATATTAATATTTGTTCACTTTACCTTAGATATTTTATAATAAATCTTATTCGATTCAGTATTTAAATTGAAAAATATTTATAGTCTTTAATGAGTTTTTTATACGTTGATGAAATCAGCGACTCTGCCTTACACTCTCCCTTCTAGAGGGGGCATTCACTGTCATTTTTTGTCAAGCTATTTCCAATATTCAGAATAAGCTCAATAATCATGACGGTGCTAATACCGTATTTTCAGTGATGAAAAACCGGTAAAATAAAATAGATGTATATGAGAAAAATTGTGATAATGTGTTTTATCATTTTCAATATTTGGCTAATGATAAATTATGGAATAGTTGTAGTATAAAGTGAATAGTTTATTATAAAGATTAATTTTGTGAAAAATGATTAAATTAATTGTCTTTAAAATGACGTTTCGTAAGAATATATTTTTACATTAAAATCCTCAAAATTTATTAAAAAATTTCGCCAAAACCGTATTTTTTCCATATCCTTATCAGACAAATATTTACTTTTGTTCTTTTGTGGGCTTTGGTTTTTTGTACGAATTTTTCTACATAGAAAAATAGCTAAAAAAAATTTATACGAAATAGGATAATATTGATGTGCATATTCTTTTTAAAGGGATTTTTACCGATATATTACAAACAATATTTTAAACAAATCTGAATACATTTCCTAGCTACCCTGCCCGTACTTCTTGTGTTAAATATATTTACTTGTTTCTCCAAATTACTTTAACAATTTGTTTATAGTTTTATGAACCACCTGATTAACAATGTTATGTAAATGCACTTCCTTTATTCAATAAATTTAGAGCATTTACTCATAGAAGCGAAAATAGTTAAGCTTTGAAAATATCAAATTAATGGTTTGGAAAACAGTAACGCGCTCAAATTGAAAATTTTCGAGCTTCATTTACCTAATCTACTGGAAAGTAAACAAATCATACCTAATGTCGGGAAAAATAATTTCCTCAGTAAACATAATCTTATTGTTTTAGAAAATCAATTTGTTTCCTTAAGGATTCTAAATTATTTGTGGAAATATCAGTTTTCGGTTAGCTCTTATAATATTTTCATGAAAACTAAACGATAATTAGATAATTGTGAGAATAATTGTTTGCATAACATTATTTTTTTATAATTAGTTGTCATAATTATAATACTTTATTCGCATTGAAATAAAATCGACAAAATGTTTTAGAAAGCGTGGATATTGTTAGTATAATTTGTAAAAGGAACAGTTTGTTATTTTGTGAGTAATTCATTTAATTTCTTCAGCTGATGGTTGGTTGGTTGACATATATTTTCAGGCTTGTGTGCTTGGTCGCAAGGACCCCTCTTATAAGCCATCGTCAAGTAGGACAACACAAGACGCACACATACACAAATGACAGATGCTGCCATCTGTCGCCCCCTCCACAATTTAGACATGTCCCTGAAGGGGAGGGAAATTTTCTCCGGGAACCTGTACCCATGGTAAACTGTGCAATGACCGACCACAGGACTTTCGGACCCAACAGATTTAACGAGCACGTACTCCGCATATACTCGGTAGGTCTTCAGTGGCACCGGGTCTCGATCTCTCAACCTTCCGATCTCGAGACCGAGATCTTGACCACAAGGCTCCCTACAGCCCCTACAGCTGATGGTTAACTCGAAAAAGAAGTGCCAAGTTACGACGCAAAGAGGCAGGGGGGGTGGGGGGTAGATACATATATATTCCAGCTGGTGTGCTTGATCAGAGACTCGCTTTATAAGCCATCCTCAAGTAAAACAATCACAGAAAAAACATTTACTGTCACAGAGAAAGGAAGTACACCCAAGGGGAAGGCGGGAATCGAACCCGCACCCGATGCAATGCCCAGACTGCTGCGTAATGCTCCAAACCACTCGGCCATCCGGGCCCCAGCAAAGGGGTGTCTAGTTTAAGATTATATAAATAAGGAACACACACCAACGTTTCATTTATTGGTATAGATAATCCCTGTAGTGAAACTGTTGCCAAGCGAAGCCGTCACCTGAAATGGCACACAACGCAAACTTATTGTGACATCGTAAGCTGCTTCAGGATTGTGGAACAGGACACATTTAAGGTGCACTAGTCTTATTTAACATAGGTCATTTTCTTCTGCACAATACGTTTATAATCTGGCTGGATTCATGACAGAGCCTGCGAAGGTAACCTTCATTGCTAACTTCTCAATTCCCCGTGCTTCGGCAATCACTGAGTTGTCAAAATAGGTTAGCATTGGTTGGTTATATTAGATCCTACCTTAATCAACACCACCCATAAAGCTGTTATTACTCTGATTCTCGTTCAAATATCTATATAAGGCTACTGTTTAATTGCATAATTAACCCTTTATATTCCGATACCTGAAGCCATATACTAACATTGGGCAGCACAAATCGCATGTGAACAGTGAGAGGTGATAAACATCAAATATATACGCTTATAGATATTGCAGGGGGGGGGGGGGGGATTTGGATTTGGAGTAATTTCAATAATTTTATGCATAGGCAGAGGCGATGGAAACGTATGAAATACGCTAAGTGATAATACAAAATAATTTATCATATAGAGCAATTTTTAAATTGGGTTACGGAGCAGAAAAAAATGATACACAAAGAAAGAAATTTTATTAGGATTTCAAGCTCAATACATGAATAAAATTTTGATAAATAAACGTAACAGAATAGGTTTTGCTAGGAAATATACAATTTGAAATTTGAAAAGGGAAGTAATATTAAATTGGCCTATTGAAATACCAAGGAAACAACTTATTCCTATGGCTGAATGCAACCAAAGTTGTAGCTTCCACACTACGTTTATAACGTAAAAAGAGGAAGGTATTATAATAGTTTAGTATGTCTGTCCGTCTATCCATCCGTAACTCACTTTCATAGTTCGAACTACAAATGCTACATGGAAGTGTGATACGTCAAAAAATTCAGTGCATCAAAAGTAAAAGCAATGAAAATCTCATATTTTTTTTAAATTCTAAGTACTTTAATTATTTAAAAAAACTGCAACATTTGAAGCGCATTTAAAAAGCTAAGAAGCCATTTTTATTAGAATTAAATCACCATTGCCATTTGCAACAATCAATCGAGAAAAAATAATTCTTTTAAAAAATAAATTAAAAGCAATTTAATTTTTCGGCATCAATCAAATTGAAATGATGTCAAATATATTTCACTAAGAAGAGATTCTTTGCTTGTATGTTGATATGAAACGTTTTGGTTCTATTTAAAAGAGAGGAATATTACGTATTTAGTCTTTGAAATATAAACTAAATTTTGCAAACGAAAATAATTATTGTAGAAATATTTATGGGCACGTTTCATGCCTTGAGTGGCAACAGTTCCAGTGGTATTGTTTTCATTTTTAGGCCTCTTGGAATTGCATTTGTTTCGAACAATTCAATATTTTCATAAATTACTGAAACGAATGTTGTGTACAAACTTTTCTTTCAGTAGAACTAAAGCTTTATCTTCGTTCATAAATCACGTTTAATTGATATCTCACAATTTCGCTTAATTTCTCCACATCAGACAAAATGTCATCAAAATCGAAGTTTTCCTATAACATTGACGATTTGGTAATACTTGAAATTTAATCGAATTAAAATTGATTAAATTTAATAAACAGCAGGTAAAAAAACAAATTGTACACAAAGAAATAAAATCGAAATAGAAGACGAAACAAACGTTCATTTCGAGTGTGAAATGCGAAACAACCAATGAAATAGCTGGAAATGCAAAATGAAAATAGGAGAGTTACATCATCTGAAACAAAACCATTGAATTTTCGAAATAAAATAAATGAAACATGCCAAATTTAGCGTGTAAATGTTTCTAGTTTTTTTTTTTGACGACGTGTCTCCAGCCGCCATTTTTCTTCTTGTGAAAGAGTGTCACCGATAATAATTTAATAAGCTTTTATGTTTTATAGTTTAACATAAAAGGTGTCTCAGTACAGCAAGTTCCTTTGTTTACTTTAAGTTTATCGTAGCAGCTGCTGCCTGTATTTTTTCCCTTCACGTTTAGTTTCGAGTGCCAGCCCGAGTTGGACTGCTGACCTCCCTCCTGGAAGCTCTTCCCTTTCTTTTTTTTTATTTCTACCCGATCCCCCAGTAAGTGCACTGGCGGCCGGCGGTCTACTGAGACCTGCTTCTTTCAACGTGGAAAATTATGCATCATCAACAATGAATACCGAAAATCTCATACTCAGGAAGCTAGAAAATAATGTAGCCATTTCTAAGGCCTCTGAAAACGGATGTAACAACTTCGTCCTCTTCCTAGAAACCATTTCGGGAGGAGTGCCAAAGAATAAACCCAAGGAACTAAATGCTGAAATCACCAGAAAAATAAGCGCCCACAACCATATTGAAAACCTAAAATTCACTAGAAACAACAAAATCGTAGTAACCACCGCGAATAGAGAATGCGCCCTGCAAATCAGCAACCTAAGCAGCCTGCTTAGCGTCCCTGTCTCTGCTACAATTCAACGCGAATGCATGACGAAAAAATTCGCACTCAGAGATATCCCCACCAATATCCCGTTGTTGGAAGTCGTGGACGAAATTGAATCGTCTAATAACCTAACGGTATTCGAAATTAGAAGGTTTACTAAGCGGGTCGGCGATAGCGTCACACCAACTGAAACTATCCTTGTAACTATTCTAGGAACTAGGCTACCAAGCGATATCAAATTGTGGTACTCTATCCACAGAATTTCCCCATTTTTAGACAAACCCCGTCAATGTGCTCGTTGTTTTCGCTTCGACCACGTAACTAGATTTTGCACCAAAACCCAAATTTGCGCAAACTGCGGAGAAGTAGGTTGTCAACCGCAGTGCAGTAATCAGCCCTGCTGTTCAAACTGCGGTGAGGGGCACCCTGCCAACCATGAAAAGTGCACTGCTCGACTAGAGGAATCCCAAATTCTAGCGTTAAAAGACAACCACAATTTGTCTATTTCGGAAGCTAGATCGCGTTTTAGGCTTTCCAAAACTAACCGTTCGTTCACGGAGGTCATTAAATCTACCCAGCCTAGGGCTGAGGATCTACGTGAACAAATATCCAAAGTTATCGAACAAACTTTTGGCCATACTCTCAACCAAATTACTTCATCCTTAAAAGGTATTGTCGAACAACAAGAACAAAACACGAAGTGCCTCGGCATTCTGTTCACCCAGTTGGGACGAGTGCTGGGAAACCTAGAAAAGAACCAGCATCCAATCTCTGACGCCCATAACCCGGAAAACCTACCACCCACCAGCAATAACACCCTACCTAATATCTTGGGTCCCATTAAAAACACTGCCCTTAAAGAAAGCCTAGCCCTCCTAGATAAACAAAAAGCTACGATTGAACAGCAAGGGTTGCCTACAATCTCTACTCTCAAAGAAACAAAGTCAATATCTCTTCTAGCTAACCATAAAACTAAGGTCTCAAGCCCCACTGACATTCTGTCGCCAAATAAAAAAACAAAAACTGACCCACCGCCCCAAGGCGCTCCCTTTAATAGCCGTGATGAATCCCAAATGGATACATCTTCCACTCCGTGTGTTGAGGTGCCAAACCCCGTTGATGAGGGGGGCGGTTTGGCCTAAAACCGTTCATCCTTGCCAGGATCGGTTTCATACAATTTGATTTTATTTTTTCATCTTCACTTTCAATTTCATAAATGTTGTCCAGTGGAACTCCAGAAGCCTCACAAATAAGAGGCACTGGATCCTTCATCCTTCTTTTCCCCCGTGTGATATCCTGGCATGCCAAGAAACATTCCTCAAACCGTCACGTACCTTCTCTATTCCCAATAAAACCATCTTTAGACACGATAGAGCCGGCCCTCAACCAGGCGGCGGCCTTCTAATCGCTGTCAACAATAAGTTTAAAGCATCCCTTATGGACTTCTCCCACTTACCGTCTCATGAAAACGAAATCATGGGCGTAAACACGTGTTTCAAGGGAAATGATTTATCCATCATCAACATCTATGCGCCAAAAGGCAAGTTCTGTAATACTTGGTTGCAGGAGATTTTGCGTTCTACCGCTCCCCAAGTCCTTATCCTGGGTGACTTTAATTCCCAACACTCCTGTTGGGGTAGCGAAAGAGATTCTCAAGGGGCACAGATCCTTTACGACTGGATACAGGACAACGACCTGATCCTGTTGAACTGCTCCACTCCGACTCATATATCCTCTAGGGGAAACACTTCACTAATTGACTTAAGCTTGTGCTCCCCTAATATTGCCTCAGTTTCAACCGCGCTCGTTGCTCCCGATGGCTTTGATAGCGACCATTTCCCTATCCAAATCTCCATCGGTAACCCGGGCATTTCGGAAAGTTATAGATTGCGCTACAACTGGCCCAAAATTGCTGAGGATCTTGCCGTAGCAGGCGGTGGTACGGAGATGAATCTGAGTGAGCTTATCGACATCTGTAAATCAACTATCACGGGACACAAAGTCAAAATCAAACGCCCACCCTACCTTGGCTGTCCCTGGTGGTCGGCTAAGTGCTCTAATCTCCTTGACAAAAAAACAGAGATTTCTGAAATTGGCACGTAATCATGCGTCTTCTTCGGCTTACATCGCATACAAGAAAACTAGTGCTGAACTCAATCGCCTTATTAGGTCTCTTAAGAAAAAGCACTGGGACATGGTGTGCAACGAGGCTGGTACCTCTGGTTCTATTTATAGTATTTTAAAATCTTTCAACAAACGCGACACCAGCATCACAAGATCCCTTAACTTCCTTCAAGTAGGTGGTCTTAGCGTCACATCCCCTCTAGCGCAAGCTAACTGCTTATCTACGACACTCATCAAACCTAAAATCCGTATAGGCATCCCATTGGACATGAGCGACTCCAACGAAAATCCCATTGGAATGCCGTTCACCCTCTCTGATCTGGAAAACGCAATTAATCGTTCACGAAATACTTCACCGGGGCCTGATGGCATCCCGGCCAAAATGTTCAAAGTATTCCCTATCCATCTGAAAGTGCAATTACTTGCTATCTTCAACCACAGCTGGCTAACTGGAACCGTCCCTGACAGCTGGAAGGAAACTACAATCATCCCAATCCATAAAAAGAACAAACCCAAGGAGTCTCCATCGGCTTATAGGCCAATCGCGCTAACTCCGGTGATCGCGAAAGTGCTAGAAAGAATGATCCTACAACGTATCCTCCCACTAGTTATGGCGTGTCCCAAAATCCACCCACGTCAGTCCGGGTTCATTCCTTTTCGGGGTTGCGACGCGAACCACTCTATCCTCATGCACGACATCAACCAAGCAAGGGAAAACTCTGAATTCATTGCTGCGATCGCCTTGGATCTAAAAGCCGCATATGATCATGTATGGATCGACGGGCTGGTTCTTAAATTATCCCAAATTGGAGTCCGTGGAACCCCTCTATTATGGATTCAAAACTTCCTACTGAACCGAACTCTTCGCGTTAAATGGCGTGATACCTTCTCCTCTCCCATCCCCAGTTACCGTGGCGTTGGGCAAGGTTGTGTGCTCTCTCCTGTGCTATTCTTCGTGTACATGTATGACCTTTTTAAAATTCTCCCGTATGGCGTAAAGTGTCTTGTTTTCGCGGATGACATCATCATTTACCAGCAGGGTAAGAGCTGGGACTGGGTCGAGAGAAAATTACAAGTGGCACTGCAGTGTATCAAGCGCTGGTGCGACGAATGGCAGATGGTTTTAGCGCCGGACAAATGCGAAGCTATCAATTTCTCCAGAAGGCGTGCGAGACCTATGTTCAATCTCACTTACGACAACAACCCAATTCCCTGGTCCTCGTCTATCAAGTTTCTCGGCATCAACCTGTCCAGTAACTTATCCTTCAGAGCACACTTCTTAGTGCTCAAAAAGGAAGCTTTCAAACGCACACAAATTCTTCGAATGATTTCGGGAAAGAGTTGGGGTACTAGGTCCCACCACCTCATAAGAATCCTCAACTGCACCATCCGTAGCATCTTTGATTTCGGCTGCAAATCTTGGACCCGTGCCTCCCTCACGGACAAAAAAGCCATCGAAACATGTTACTATTCTGCTCTTCGGGCCGCAACAGGCCTGCCCCGCTGGACGCCCATCCCCGTCCTCCTTGCAATTGCTGGGTCGACTAAGATGATCGATCGACACTCCCTACTTACGGACATCTTCTGCATCAGGAGTTTTGCGTTGGACAAGGCATCCCCTATGTCCATAATCTTTCGGAATATCAACAACATCGGGCCGGGCCCATATACCTCAGGGTCACTCCTAGATAGATTACACCTCATCCTTGAAGATAACAACATCGAGAGCAGTAATATTATCAATTGCAACTACGTTATCCAACTACCACCTAACATTTCCTTCCATACAGACATTTATGATTTCCAGAGGCCCAATTTAACCCCAACTGCTGTTTACTCTCTTTTCGAAGAGCATAAAAACACCCACTGGAAAGATTCGCTGATCATCGCCACTGATGCTACCAAATCCGCTGGCGCAACAGCTATCGCGGCTATCAGCCTAAGTGAGAAGGCACTTATCTCAGGCCAAGTCCCTAATATCAACTCAATCTATACGTGTGAAGCTCTTGCAATTGTACATGCCCTGAACCACTTCTCCCATAGGACCAAACCGATAATAGTTCTCTCTGACAGTAAGTCGAACATTCAAGCTCTCCAGAATGTTAATATGAAATCCCACTCAGCAACGTTATTACTTGGCAGAACAATCAAGGAATTCTCTGAAGGAGTTACATCTTGTGAATTCGTATGGGTTCCCGCACATGTGGGAATACCAGAGAACGAGCAAGCAGACCGGTCAGCAAAGAGTGCTGTGTCTCAAAATTTTATTAGCCGCCTTGTTGCCCCAGAAGACATAATCAATGGTTTAAAGAAAAAATATGCCAACCACGTGGTGGAGTCATGGCAACAAACTAAATATGCTAAATCTCTTCCGTGGATCAATCCAAAGTTTAATCCTATTCACAAATTCTCTCCTAATAGGCAAATGGATGTGCAACTTGCCCGTCTTCTATCCAAATCAACCACCCTAAACGCGACTTCACATCGTTTCAAGCTCACTGCTTCCCCAACGTGTACGTGTGGGAAAGCCGAGGAAACCCCTGAGCACGTGCTTCTGGAATGTGTTCTCTACGAGGACCAACGAGAGTCTATGAGGAACCTCCTCGGTAGCATCCCACTAAGCTATGGCTGGATTATGGACTGGTCTGACAATGGCCTAAACAAAATAAAGGCTTTGAGTAGGTTCCTAAAGAACTCAAGGCAGATGTGAGGGATATAAAGTTATCAACCAGTTGAATCGAAAATTATAAACCCTTTTTATCTTTTACAAACTAGTATAACGCTATTGATTTTCTACAAGTTACGCTATATTTTTTTTTACAAGATTATGCTATTCATTTCCTACAAGTTACTCTATTGACGTCCTACAAACTACGCTATTTGATTTCCTACAACAGGATCGATAAAGGAATATGACTGGTATAAGCACGCCGTCGGTGGAGCAGAAAACCAGCAAAACAACCAACCAACCAACCAAATGTTTCTAGTAGAATCAATATTGCGTTTGGCGACATTTTCCCTGTTGGTCCACACATTTAGTGTGTAACGCCAGCTGAGTGATATATTCTCTTACAAACCTACTTGTTTATTTTACAATTTGGCAACAATAATTTTTATTGACATTATTTTGCTAAGCAGTTTTTAAAATAATTGTTTTCATAAGAAAAACAATTGTCTTAAAGGAATTTATTTAGGTTAAAGTCTAAATTAAAACTTATAAACCCTGAAATAACAACTTGCCAGAAAGTCATTTGATTAAAAAAATATCATTTAAATAAAACGTCCCAAATTTAAATTTTCAACAGTTTTTATTAATCTTCTTTCACAGATTTAAGAATTAGTCTTCATAAGTGGTAAAAAAAGATTTCGACTGGCTTTCAAAATGGACAAAAAGAAGAAATCACAACCAAGCAATAGAAGGCAAGTCGAATCTATTCACTCTAACTTTTCTAATCGGAACAAATCGGAATCGCTAAGTCGCGGTTCTCGTCGGGAACGAAATGCTTCGCGGTCAGTATTGGAGGATGAAAATACTAGTGATTCGGCATGCTACACTGGGAAGTCTCGCTTAGTTGAAGAAAATCCCAAAACACAAAATTCCACTTATTCGGGATCCTCTGAGGACCAGGAACGCACAAGATTACCGAATTAAAAATCCCCTTCTCGTCGGGAACAAAATGTTTCGCGGTCAGTATTGGAGGATGAAAATAATAGTGATTCGGCATGCTACACAGGGAAGTCTCGCTTAGTTGAAGAAAATCCCAAAACACAAAATTCCACTTATTCGGGATCCTCTGAGGACCAGGAACGCACAAGATTACCGAATGAAAAATCCCCTTCTAAAGGTAAGAATACAAATCGTGGTAAAGTTCAACCATATGATACATCGAATATAAAAGAACCATCACCCGATCAGAATGTTCTCAAGTCTTCAAAGTCGGTTTTAAATCTTGCGGAAACTCATCAAGAAGTAACTTCGAGTGTAAAAGAACCCGATCCCAATGTGAAAGCTTCACCACCCGAAGAAGAACAGCCAAATGACAAATCCTTCAACCACATCAACTGTGTAGTGTTCGATATCATTCCGATAGAGGGAGATGGAAACTGCCTCTTCCGTTGTATGGCCCACTACGAATTGGGCAACCAAGAAAACCACGTTTTAGTGAGGCACATGGTTGTCAGCCATGTCTGCAATAAATGGGACGACTTCAAGAGCTTCGCTCCTGGTGAAGACATGGAAAAGTACAGACATCACATGGAAGAAAACAAAAAAGTACCCACTTGAGGTTATTTCATCCGTTAGTCACCCTATAGAATCGGACCTTTTTGAGATTGTGTACAATTAACATTCTGATTTAATTGCACGATACAAAATTTGCATAAGGGGCCGTCTTCATATTAAAAATATTACGAACTTTGAAATTTCCAATGGCAACACCCAATTTTAATAACTTAGAAATGTTAAGCACTCTTGAAAACCCTTAAATCTAAGTTTTTGTTACATTTGGATGAATATTTGACGAGTTATTTAATCGAATCACTTGTGGACCTTTTGGGGACCATCTCTAAAATGACAAGCAAGCATGCATGCAAGGTCGTCTTTATTTATCAATCACACGTAATCTTATACACAGTCCCCTAAAGGGTAATTAAAAAGTATTTTGTGATTTACTCAGCAAATTATGAATAAAATTTTTTAAAAATTGGGATTTCGCTTAAACTTCCTGTCTTAAATTTATTTCTTTAAAAATATTAAAGGGTTTCTATTCATATTTTTTTAAAAAATTAATATAATAATTATTTAAAAATATAAAAATTGTTTTAAATATCCCAATATTGAATGCATTTTGTTTGGGTTATTATAATTTCTTTTCAGTAAAAAAATCGTTTCATTATCTTAATTATTTATAGATTGGGATAGTTTTTTATGTGCAACTCATTTAACATTATGGGACCTAAACTTTGTACGTCTCTAACTCAGCTAATAATGCTTAAACACTAACAAAATTTGGCATTTCGTAAAAACATAGGTCATAGATTTGAAATATGCACTCAAAAAGGGGTGTTACTATTGGAAATTTTAAAGTTAGTAACATTTTTAATATGAATATGGCCCCTTATGCAAATTTTGTTTCATGCAATTAACTCAGAATGTTAATTGTTCAAAATGTCAAAAAGGTCCGATTCTATAGGATGACTAACTGCCAAAATAACCTCAAGTGGGTACTTTTTTATTTCCACAGCTGTACCTACGGCAGCGAAATGGAGATCGTGTCATTTGTCGGCGTTTTTATGTGTGCAGTCAACATTTTCTTCAAGTCTACGCCAAGTAGGGATCCTCTAGTGTTTGGTGGAGCCTATGGATCGCCCTGCTACTTCTTGTACAGTGGTGTTAATGACTGTGGCCACTACGATGTCCTGCAACCGACGCACAGAGGGGTATTTGAACGATCTACGCGGCCAAAAGTCGATTTTAAAAATTTTAACCCAGAAATAAAATACAGGTAGCTAAATGAAGATAAATGTTCCGCGCATGTGATTTAACAATTTTTAAAGCCCTACGCGAACCCTTTTTGCTTTTACTGTCAGTCTCAACTTGGTCTTCATGTGAATAGCAAGTTTTGCTCCTTGCCATTTTGAACATAGTCTTACTTGTAAGAGTGATTATTGTTCTTCAGATAAATACAATATTATTGCTAGACATGGATTGTGATACACCAGTTACGTATGCATTCTTTTAAAATCATTTTGCTGCAATTGATGGAATTATAGCTTAGTTAAATTCTGTTTAGAATGAGTTTATTTTTTATAAATTTTATCCGTGATTTTTCTCAAATGTTCGACTATTAGTTACATTTCCGGATGTTACCCGGCACTTAAATTAGATTTCCAATAATTCTCAAATTGTTTTCTTTCTAAAACATGTATAATTTTAGTGCGATTATCTGCGTTTTTCAACAAAAAGGGAAATGTAAATAAATGGAGATAAAACAACATAAAATTGATGAATGTTAATTTTTGTTAAAAACTGTTTATTTTTGGTTTCAGGATCATCAAATGTTATAGCTATGACTAGAAAACAATTGTTTACCTTTATGCAACATCAAAAATTATCTGATATTGTCAAAAAATTATATTTTCTGGAAAACTATTTGCTGCAATTAGAAGATCTTTCTGATGATCAAAGAAAAGGAAATATAGAATAAATATTCTCGTTTAAAATTCGAAATGAAACTAAAATTTAATGAATCATATAGAAAAGAAATTGCGATTTTGAGTACAAATAAAGAATTGCTTGAAGGAATATTTAGTATTTCAAAGGTAAATAACAGACCAGGACGACCAACAAAGTCGTTTGATGAGTCAAGTGAGAGAACCAAAGAAGAAAACTGAATAGCTATGTAAAGCTACTGATTTACAAGTACTTGTACGTGATACACAACCAAAGTTAAGAGAAACTGAAAAGAGAGATGCTGCTTTAATGCTTAAAGGAATTAATAGTTCACCAAAGCGAGCTACAAAATATAACAGAACTCTTTCTAATAAAAATACAACTATGACAGCTCAGTTGAATCCAAGACAGGCCCTGTCGATTTTTGTTGAGTCTGGACTTTCAAGAAGACAATATGAAGTGATTAGGAGTTCTAATAAAAAAAATCTACCCATGCTACAGCATACTACAAAAAGCTAAACAGGAATGCTATCCTGATAACGATAGGCATGTAATGTTTCTTAATCAGTTGCCGAAGTAAATTTAATATCAAAATAGGAATGGGATGGGGCGCAGCAATCCCAATATAAGTAGAAATGGGAAAATCATTCTGATACTGATGCCAGCTTACTCCAGAGTTCTTTTGTTCCCTTACAGCTTACATGTACAACGAAGAATAAGATAAATTTGCAGAATCCTACACCTTTTTCTTCCAGATATTGCCGCCCTATAATAATGAGATTTATTAATGAGTCCACGGGCATAATAAACGAAGAAATAAGTTACGTTAAAAACACCGTAGATGAATTACAATAAACCAAATTGACGATATCAGGCAATGCTTATGCAGTAAAGCACAAGATGTTGCTCACCATGGTAGATGGAAAGGTCTGTAATGCTGTTACTAGCACAACTTCTAAATGAGATGCTTTATTTGGGGCATCACCTAAAAGGACTTCAACAAGTTAAATATCAAGAAAGAAGTTAATCCAGAGACACTTGGTGTCGGGCTCATAGGCTAGATTTCGTGCTAGTCCATTTAAACTCCATTGTTTTTAATAATGCTTTTTTTTTTCACCACTAACTATTTTTTTATCACTTAAAATACTACGGATAGTCTCATCGGCCCCTTTGGAATCGAATAAGAAGAAAAAATATTTTTGGCCGCTCAGATCGCGCAAATACCCCTCTGTGCGACGGCTGCAGATGAGCTGCAGGACCATACGGAAGCAGTTGCTTCTCTCAGAAGAAGGCTGTGCAGAGAGATTGAGCTAGCGTGGGATAATGAAGGTGCGAGTTTTGACGAGATTATTGCGCTATTGAAAAGCATTTTAAGTACTAAGTCCGGAGTGAAATAAATATTGTTTTGAGGTTTCAATAAATGGTCGTTCTAATAGTGTTTCTTAGTTCTAATTTTTGTGCAGTTGTGGTATGATGGTCGGTCTGTTCAACGGCGAAATTGGCGAGCTTGAAAATGTAACGTACAGTTGTTTACCTAACAAGTTTTATGGAATATGAAGTTGAATGTTTAGCACATTTGGGGATTTTCATTGCTTGGTTACGAAATGCAGATCGCCAAACGGAGACCTTAGAGGACCTTAATGGAGACCAAAAATCCCATACGGTTTTTAATAATTTAGTAATGCCGAGCGCCAAAATTCCATTACGTTTTTAATATTTTTTTGTGAAAAGAAATTTCTTAAATCTAGAACAAGAAGTATAGGCGTTTGAAGTTGCGAAAATGTGCTTTGGATTTTC
Organism: Hylyphantes graminicola; assembly: GCA_023701765.1. Lineage (NCBI taxonomy): Eukaryota > Metazoa > Arthropoda > Arachnida > Araneae > Linyphiidae > Hylyphantes > Hylyphantes graminicola. The sequence goes on along the minus strand of CM043117.1, from coordinate 41,282,846 downwards.
ACAAAGACAAGTCGGGAAATAAAACATTTTCTATTCATAACAAAAAATATTAAGTTCCTTCCTAATTTTTTAGCTTCTGCACTAACATAATACCACGTAAACAAGTAGGTTTGTTACAGAATCTGTTACTTAAACCTCTTCCATACAACATTTTTGCTCAACAGAAAACATACTCTTTATACAAATCAGGAAAAAATCGCCAAAAAGGGCCTTTAGCTAGTTCTAACTCAAACTTTTCAACGCCAAAGTTAACTGTTTTCATTAATCTTCTTTCACAGACTAAGCATTAGTCTTCAACATTGGTAAAACAAATTCAAGTTCAAAGAATAATGATGTAATTTTATTTTAGTAAATATCTTTTAGTCGACATAATTGACCATGTTCATAAACTTTTATCATTCCTCAACATGAAGCCATTTACCATCAGTATTTCTATTAGTATAATTGAAATACATAACACTAATAACATCATTCTTATTTTCATTAAGCGAAACCCTTTTTAAAACTTTGTTGACATGAATTTATCATGAATTATATAAGACAGATTTTTTGCCTACATTTACCGAAATGAAACTAAACATATCCTATCTACGAAAGCCTCTTTTTTTTTCAACAAAACGGCCAAACGAACTTGGGGTTGAATAATTCATCTCATGCACAACAGTTAAATTTTGCAATTGCACTTTTCGAGAGAGAATTTTTGGGTTTAGAGGCAGGCCTTTGAAATATTTATGAATTCAACTTATGTTACCCTGCATTGAATTCAGGTCTACCTGGGTACGCCTAAATATGCTTTAAGAAGCATTTCTGGTTTTTAAAGGCATTTTTATGCTTCTTCGCATTTTAAGAATTTGTAAGATGTGGAATTGTTGGAAATACTTAAATGAATTTATGCAAACAGCAGATTCATTGTGGTATTTTGTTTTGCGAGAAATGTCTTTGGGGGGAAATTTATTCACTTTAAACAAAAAAAAAATAAGATATTTTATTAAACCAAGGCTTAAGCTTTAGTTTCTCTTTTGCAAACTGTCATGTCTGCGTTCCTGATGTGTGTGACGTCAGCATGAACTGTATATAAAGAGCGCTACGGGACTACTACTACGCCTGCTACTTGTCACAACTGCTTACTCTTGTATCTGCCAAGTTATACTCTGTTGTAGTTCTGTTCCTAGTTCCTGTTAATAAAGTTTGTTCGTGTTGTGAAGTTGGTTGATTGCTTACGCACAGCACAAGAACTTAACAGTGGCGACAAGAATGGTCTAGATCCTAGTATACCAAGAACCTGAAAAGATGCCTGCAACTGACCCTGCACCTCCTCTGTTCGAAAGCTTTGAAAGGTCTAATGAGAGTTTTGACTCTTATTTGGAAAGATTTGAATGTTTCGCTTCTATTTATCAACTGGAAGGAGGCAAGAAAGTCAACGTTTTTATCTCATCGGTCGGAGCTAAAACTTACGCTAGATTAAGAACTATTTGTGTTCCAAGGAAACCTTCTACATTAACTTTTGATGAAATCACCAGATGAGAGCTCTCTACTTATTTGGATCCAAAACCTTTAATCTCTACGGAGCGCCAAAAATTTCGTACGCGTTATCAAGGCGAAGGTGAAAGTTTTTCTGAGTATTTCTCAGCACTAAAGGATTTAGCTAAAAATTGTGGTTTTACAGATGAATCACGATTAAAAGAAGAATTGCGTGATCAAGTTATAAGTGGTATTAGGTCGGAAGGAACACAAAACTATTTCTTTAGAACTGCAAATTTAACTTTAGATGATGTTGTTAACAAAGCTCTAGCTGATGAACAGGCTTTTCGGGGTGTAGATCATTTCAAAAGACCATGCCCAGCAGGAGGCAAAAACAAAATTAATGATCGGGATAGAGTTAAAAAGGCAGAGCAACAACGGATACCTGAGTAAACCAATTACTAGAAACGTCTGGAACAAAAATGTTTGTACAAGGTGTGGGAAAACTAATCATGGCCCCCAAAAGTGTAGACACAGAAACGCTGTCTGTAATTTCTGCAAAATACGTGGTCATATTGCTGCAGCTTGTTTCAAGGCAAAAGCCTCTAAAAATGTACAAAGTGTTAAAAGTAAAAATGATTATTGTGATCACGAAGATTCCCCTAATGTGGCCGATATATTAGTTGTGCAGAAAAAACCCTGCGATAAGATTTTGGTTGATGTAAAAATTGAAAATTGCCCACTAAAAATGGAAGTTGATACAGGCGCAACGTGTTCCCTAATTTCCCTGAAAACTTTCAAAGAGCTTAGCATAAACAAAGACATCCAACCTTCAAATTTGAAACTGTTTTCCTACAATAATCAAAGTGTCCCTGTGCAAGGAAAAGTAAATGTAAATATTGAGTATAACGGGCAAAAATGTAACGTGGATTTACATGTTGTAAAAGGAAATTACGATTCACTTTTTGGAAGGGATTGGTTGTATAAAGTAAAGCTGAATCGGAATGAGCTATTGGGCACGGGAACTTTAAAACAAGTATCGGAAACTAAAGAAAACATAAAGTTGTTGGTTTCAAAATTTCCAGAGGTGTTTTCCGAAAACCCAGGTTGTCTCAAAAACTATGAAGCTAGTTTAAGCATCAGAACGGGAAGTAAACCTATTTTTGTAAAAAGTCGAACTATCCCGTTTGCTCTTAAGGAACGGGTTGAAAATGAACTAGACAGATTAGAATCTTTGGGCATAATTTCTAAGACTTTGTATTCGGAGTGGTCAACCCCGATAGTTCCGGTGGTTAAAAGTTGCGGGAAAATTAGAATTTGCGCAGATTATAAAACCACCATAAATAAATGCCTAGAAGTAGATGAATACCCGATTCCCAATATCGAGGAAATTCTTTCAAAATTTGGATCTTGTAAATATTTTGCTAAGCTAGATGTTAAAGATGCATACATGCATTTAGGAGTTACGGAGTCAACCTCAAAATTATTAACGATCAATACACCAAAAGGTCTCTATAACGTGCATAGATTAATGTACGGCATAGCAAGTGCACCAGCGAAATGGCAGCAGACCATGGAATCCGTGTTTAAAGATGTGAAAGGGTTGCAAGTTTTTTATGACGACGTTGTCATCGCATCAGAAGATTTGGAATCGCATTTAAAGAGTTTAAAGAAATTTTTAGGAATCTGTATGGAAAACGGGATTAAACTAAATGAAAAAAAGTGCGAACTTTTAGAGCAGAAAATTTCCTATTTAGGGTTTGTGATCGATTCTGAAGGTCTCCATCAAACTAATGATAAAACCAAAGCAATTGTGAATGCTAAACAACCCACTAACGTAACCGAGTTAAAATCTTTTTTGGGGTTGGTTACATACTACAGCCGTTTTATTCCCAACATGTCGGACAGGCTTAATCCGCTCTATCGTCTTTTGGAAAAAGGACAGGAGTTTGAGTGGAATAAAGATTGCTGTGAGGCATTTGATGCTGTTAAAAGCGAGATTTCTTCAGAACGGGTATTAACGCATTTTGATCCTAAAAAACCCCTAGTTCTTGCCACCGACGCATCTGCGTACGGTCTTGGAGCTGTTCTTTCGCATACATTTCCTGATGGTTCCGAACGTCCAATACTGTTTGCTGGAAGACGACTGTCGAAAACGGAACGCAACTACTCACAGATTGATCGGGAAGCCCTCTCAATTTATTGGGGTGTTAAAAAGTTTTTTTAACTATCTGTATGGTAGGCATTTTGTTTTGTTGACTGATCACCAACCACTCACCCGAATTTTTTCTCCCAATGAAGGTTCGCCGGCGATGAGTGCAACGAGACTGTTACATTACGCCATATTTTTGCAAGGATTCGACTACGAGATCAAGTACCGGAAGACGGGAGATCATTCGAATGCTGACTTTTGTTCGAGATTTCCAGATGAAGATGCCGTTAATTTGGTTGATGAAGTTTATGTTTTTCAGGTTAGCCAAATTGGAACTCTTCCTGTCACGAGTAAGATGATTGCTGATGAAACTCGGAAAGATCCGGAAATGGCTGTGATGTTGCGAGATCTCATGGGCTCAGGTAACAAAATGTCTTCAAACTCGGGTGAATATACTATTCACCAGGGATGTATACTTAAAGGTATAAGAGTAGTGATCCCAAAGAAGTTTCGTGCAGAAGTTTTAGTTGAACTGCACCAAGGTCATTTAGGAATGGTAAAAATGAAAAGTTTAGCCCGAAGTTTTGTGTACTGGAAAGGTATTGATGCTGATATTGAGAATATGGTTAAAAACTGTAGAATTTGCATGTCACTTTCTAAGAATCCGCCAAAAGCGCCAATTCATCCTTGGGAATTTCCATGTCAACCTTGGCAAAGACTTCATGTTGATTATGCTGGTCCATACGCAAATTTATATTTCCTTATCATCGTTGATTCCTATTCTAAATGGGTGGAAGTTTACCCAACCAAGTCGATAACCTCAAGTGCGACAATCGAAAAATTACGAGACTGTTTTTCAAGGTTTGGATTGCCAGTCACAGTTGTTTCGGATAATGGTACTAACTTTTCATCGAGTGAAATGCGAGAATTTTTCACTAAAAATGGTATAAAACAAATTTTTAGTGCCCCCTACTTCCCTCAGTCCAACGGACAAGCAGAGCGTTATGTCCAAACGGTGAAAAAAGGTTTAAAGTCAGTTTCTAAAGCACCGGGAAATCTTAAACTAAATCTTAATAATTTCCTATTTTCCTATAGAAATGCACCTCATTGTACGACTGGGGAATCTCCAGCTAAGTTGATATTTAAGAGAGATTTACGTTCACGATTACATCTAATGATTCCCGATGTGCGTGCCAAAGTAACTGAATCTCAAGAGAAGAGTGTCAAAAGGCATGATTATAGGAAACTGCGTGTTTTTGACGAGGGGGAGAAAGTTCTTTACAGAGATTATGATCGTGATAATAAGTGGCTACAAGGTAAAGTTCTTCAAAAAGTTGGTAGCGTGTTATATCAGATTGAAGATCCCAGAACTGGTAAAGTTGTAGTGCGTCATACGAGTCAAATTTTATCGGATCAATCTGAAAACGTAGTGTTGAGCAATACTAACAATGACTTTTTCACTCAGATTCAAGAGCATGTAATTCCAGCTCCAGTGGTAACTCGACATTCGCCAGAGATCCCTACTTCGACACAAAGTGCGCCTACAATTCCAGATGTCGTACAGAGTCCAGGTCCTTTGTCCACCAACGATCTTCCAGCGGTAACCGTACCAATGCCAGATCCACCTCTGCGACGGTCTACGAGACAAAGGAAGCCGCCGGACCGTTACGTTCCAGCTTAGCGGGGAGGTGTCATGTCTGCGTTCCTGATGTGTGTGACGTCAGCATGAACTGAAAATAAAGAGCGCTACGGGACTACTACTACTACGCCTGCTACTTGTCACAACTGCTTACTATTGTATCTGCCAAGTTATACTCTGTTGTAGTTCTGTTCCTAGTTCCTGTTAATAAAGTTTGTTCGTGTTGTGAAGTTGGTTGATTGCTTACGCACAGCACAAGAACTTAACACAAACAATCTTATTGCTTTAAGCTAAAAACACAACGTTTATCGATTTGCAAGTAACAGCATTATTAAGATTAATTTAATTTAGAAATAAGAAATGTTCACGTCTTTATACAGTTGATTAAAACCACTTAAAAACAGGACGATAAGCACAACTTTCTGATTTTCATATGTTTTCCAAGTAGTACTAAATTTTCTATCACACATAAGAAAAAGCTAATAGCTCTTTTATTTACGACTCAGTAAATTTACTTTTTTAGTCGTTAATCGTAAACGTGGTCGGGATATTTGAATCTCAATAAACACATGGATCATAAATTTTGGCTTTTACGACAAACTCTATTACTTTCCTTTGCATAACAAATGTTTGAAACGAATATAAAACTCGAAAGGGTTTATTATTGTGTATTTTAAGTAAAACACGTAGATATTTATGCATACAAGGAATTTAGTAGAAAACGTTTTCTTATTTAGCTTTCCAAAACTTTTATCATTCCTTTCATGGATAGGCGAACTTGAAGAAAGTGTGCATTTGTTATCATTCAATATACACTCTGAAAACGAACGAGCGGTTTTAACCCAGTCTGAGTTAATTTTCACACCTCAGGTCTAGAAAATGCACTTCTCCTATAGGAGTAGGTCATTTGTGTGTTAAACTTCCGACAGGATCACTCCAAATGAGTGATTTTTACTCAGTCTGAGTTAATATTCACTCCTTTCCAGTGTAGAAAATGTACTTCTAATACTGGAGTGGATTTCACTCTTTTGTTTAAAGAGTGTAAATATTATCTTTCAAGAGATTTTTTAATCTTTATTTTCATATTATGTTTCTATATCAAATGTTTTTTAAATATTTATTGCAACATAAAACTTAAAAAAAAATTATTTAATTCTATGTAGATCATTAAATGGTGGTTTTGTCAGAAAATTCAACACAATCTATAATAGTATATGTTAATAATATATTCACGTCTCTGGGCAATTCTACCATAATTTTGATTTTTATGTCTCTGGGAAATATATATTGCCAAAATGAATATTTCTTTTTCGTTCTCTTCTTATGTAGTAAGAGTTGTCCTTATATTAGTTAACAACGACATTTATTGATAAAATATTGCAACATATTTTGTCCTTAGCGAATGTTAGAAAAATGTTAGAAAGCAATGTTAGAAACTAATGTAAAACGCGAGAGGGTTTATTATTGTATGTTTTTAAGTAAAACACATAAATATAAAAGGAATTTAGCAGAGAATTTTTTTTTTTTTGTTTAAGCTCTCTAAAACTTTTTTTTGGTCATTCCCTTCCGGAACAGGGGAAGTTGGCGACAATGTACATTTGTTTTCATTCAACATAACTATTATCCTTCAAGTGATTTTTGTAATCTTTATTATGTTTAAGTAACTCAAACGAGTTCAAAAAAAAACCTCAGAATCTAATTTTCATAGAGTGACGAGTTTCAAATAAAAAAATAATAATAATTTTTTTTTATATTTAAGTTATAACAAAAGAAGCACGAAAAAATTAAAGCAAAGGAATAATCGAGTTAAAAATAAAAATTATAGGAAAATAAAATTTCAAGTTACATCAAATTTTACAAGTTTAGAAAATTGCATTTTTTTCAAAATTATTTTAAATTGAAAATAAAAAAAGTATTTTTTCAAAATACAAATTATGTTGCATAGATCCATAACAAAATAAGGACAACTCCTTTAAAATTAATGATTTTAGAATTTTGCGTCCCTTACCTCTTTAATTTGCGGTGGGCGAATTTCGATGCAATTAATCCTCTACTTTACTTAAGGGGGAATGGGCGTGCAGGACCGGGGGTCTCCAAACTCTAGTGCCTCAATGTTAATCCAATGGGAAAAAATTATTTTCTTTGCCACATTTCTCCGGCTGTATTGAATATTTTTAACAAGCGTATTTTTTTATGTGATAAATGTAGCTGACTTACAGGTCTCTATCTTCCCACTTTTTGAAATTAGTACGAATATTTTTTTTAATATTCAATAAATTATTTTACACAAAATATTCGAAGCAATTTCAAAAAGTTGGAAGATAGAGACCTGTAAGTCAGCAACTTTATCACATAAAAAAATCCGCTTGTATATAAATATTCAATACAGCCGGAGAAATGTTTCAAAGAAAATTATTTTTTCCCATTGGATTAACATTGAGGCACTTGAGTTTGGAGACCCCCGGTCCTGCACGCCCATTCCCCCTTAAGCAACCAAAGCGAAGTAAAATTAAAGTATTTTAACTTGAAAAATGCAATCGGTAAAAGATAAACAAGTAATAATGGTACGTGATTCATTTCAATCTCCCAGTATCCTTTTATACGTGAGCAAACATTGCATCGAATGGTATGTTTCACAAATTGCAATGGGAATTGAGACCAGTGCTCGTAGCAATCAAAGGGTAAATCAAGAATCTGGCAATTGTCTTATGTATCGGGCAAAAAATTTTCAAAATATATGTGGAATGGAGCATAATTTCTCATAATATCATGTACTGCTCTTATTACATGTTTTTTCGTAATGTTGGTTTCTAGTGTTTTCGAAATAGTCTGTGGGATTAAATGGCAATATCGATTTTTTTTTCCTGTGCTCCATAAATTCATCTTAACTACGCAATGATTTGTCTAAGTAGCTATAATTATGGAAAAATAAACTAATCAATTTACCTTTAATTTAATATTAAATTAAAGACATTTCATTGATTATATTTAATTTTAAGTATTGAATGCGTGGCTCACTTAAAATTTTCATTTACTTTATGTCTTAATTTTTGCGAAAATAAGTGCAAAATAAAAGGAGTATCTGCTATTTCGTAATAAATAACATTTTAAATTAACATTGAAGCTCCCTGCTTTTCTACATAATTCCCTAAACTGATTTCAGGGTTTAGAAACATTCATACTTTTTAACAAACCGCAATTTCTCTTTGAGCAAAAGGCGTAATGAGCTTAAAAAATACCTTGAAGTTATAAAAAAAACATATGTTTTATTGAAAAGGTGTGACATAAAAAAGCCCTACCTATTAAAAATGGCTTCCAACATCCTTTTTTTTTTTTTTAAGAATCTTCATTATACAGTGCTTTGAATTCCTGCAAGGCATCACTCCATAATATGGCATAAATTCTTAAAAAAAATTCTTTTTTATAATTCATTTTAAGTACCTTAATAAAAATACGCATAAATAAACTTAATTTTTTTATTCCTTGGTGTAAAAGCAAGTTGTTGAAAAACTGCCGTTGGAATAAATTTCTCTAAAGATGAAAGAAGAGATATGCAGTAAATAAAACTGGAACTCCAAATTATTTAAAGTGTAGGAAAATATTCAACACACTCAATATTTTACATAAATCAAACCTAAAAAATCTTTTTTTAGGAAAGCTACCTGTTGCATTTATTACTCAAAGGATTTGTTAAGGTAGAATGCTTATTTTCTTAATCCAGGGGTTTTATATCAAAGTGGGAAAAAATACTTACGTAAAAATTTATTTTTTTATTTTTTAGTAAAATGTGATCATTATTCCCTTTTTTGACTTAGAATTTTTAACGGTTACTACAACGTTCGGAAGTTAAACGTATTAAAACAAAATAAAGCTTTTTTTCCTTATTCGTGCTTGTTTTCTTACATGATATTTTAATTTATGTTGTCTATCAATTAAAAATATCGATTTCTTTTAGTGGTTTTAAGTTGTTCTACAATACTTGTTTATAATTTTTTACAAATACAATAATTTAAAAAAAAATTCAAAATAATAGCGATGAAATTTTTTTAATTCCATTAAAAACATATATACACTACAATTCATACAATGATATATTTTAAAATGCGTGTTTCACTTCTTAAATAAAAGAACTAATTAACTAAAGCTTTTTTTCTGTTTTTAAATAAAAAATTATTTACAGTCCTCAATACCTCTAATGATAATCTCACAACCAAGATTGGAGGGTAGAGTAAAATAATCAAGGATAATTTCAATTAATATTTGAATATGTTTGCTCATTCTTTATTTCAAACCTATTTCTTTATATCTAGTGGATTCTTAAGTTTACCACAAAAAAAATAATCTAATTGTTCCACTACTCATATTTAATTAAGGGTTTAAAAATATATATTACCGGAAAAACTGAGTTTTGTTTTATCTTCATATCCCCGAAAATTTCATAATGGTACTTATTATGTATACGTAATTATATTTTAATAAATTAGGGAAATAATAGGTTAATTTTTTCCATTCTTTTATTTAAAAAAGGGGGAATTTGGACTAGTTTAAATAAAAAAAACATTGGAGTTGCTACGATTACATAGGTTCAAACAAGCAAATGTTTCTTTTGCATTCCAAAAACCTCCTAAATGAAAATCAACAATAACATAGTTATTGTTGATAACTTAAGAACAATAACATAAGACGTTAAAAAAAAGTAGTTCAAATGCTAACTATAGCTATTGTTGCCGCCCCGGTGGCACACTCGTTAGGATTCTGGCCTTTGGAGCTGCTGGGGTCGGGTTCGAATCCCGGTCAGGCATGGATGTTTGTGACCGTCAATAAATGTTGTTATTTGTCTATGTGTTTGTGTAGTCTCTTTCTTTGTGTGTCTCTTGTGCTTGTGTCATTTCTGGGGCTTAGTACAATAGACTTAAAGTCGCAGTGCTTGGCGAATCTTGCCCCCCACCAAGAAAGTCATAAGTCATAGCTATTGTTCATGACAAGTGGCTATTTCAACGACGAACAGTTACTTAACTTCCCATACAAGCTTAGACTCTTTTATATACCCTAGAAGGGCTTGGTGGACCCATAACCCACAACCTGCCCGACCTGCGTACGAATCCGGGTGAAAGGCCTATAGGAGTAAAAAATGCGTAGAACACTCACTACCATTGCGGTCACTAGGCATTATATCTGTTACTGGAAAAACTAAAAGTAGATTTACCACGTCCTGGAAAGTGATAAGTATTATAGCTGTAACGATTGAAGTAAAATATGTTTTATTATGAAAATTTAGTAGTTGGCTTTATATTTATGTCTTCAGTACATTACAGTAGCGGCTCAGTGGCTGAGAAGTTAAACGTGCCCACCTCTTAAGCCCAAGATCGCGGGTTCGAGCCCCGGCTGAGTCGTCGGATTTTCTGGATAGGGAATTTCTGGGCACGCATGTCATATGATTATGTGGCATGTAAAAGATCCCTGGATAGCCCATTTGGCCTGGGTTCTCTCGGCAAAATTAAATCTCGGCATACTTTAACATCCACAGAGAGCTCAGATTCAATGTAATCTGTGCGTCAAAATTGGTAACGAGAGTCGCCTAGATGATGCCACACAAAAAATGGCTCTCAGTTCTAGGGAATGTGCCGAGTCTGCAAAGGCTTGACCGTTAATGTTGCAGCCCCATTATAGAAAAAAAAGTACATTACAATGAAAGATTTCCGAATGCATTAATTCAAATTCAACTGGGAGTAGACTTGATCTATTATAGAGCAGTGCAATTATCTGGACGTCAAAATACCATTTCAAAGATACTAAGGGAAATAAGCTTTTAAGCTTTAGTAGACAATAAAAGCTTTTGTATGTTCAGCTTATCCTTTTTCCAAGGAGAAAATCCTATGCCTTTTTGTATTAAATACATGCAATAGTAAACCGGGTTGTTCATTAAACAAAAAATCTTTTAAACATTATTTAATTTTTAAAGAAAACTTTATTTATAATCAAATTTTACTTGTTTGATTTATTAAGATTTCTTGATGAAAAAAACATTTTATATAAAACCCGACACAGATGCCAAACCATAATACATGCATAATATCATTTTCTTCCATTCCTACCTCTAAAAATTCCTTTTGCTTTTTCTTTGTTTTAAAATTTAAATGGTTTTAAAATAGTATAATATTTTGCTGAGATATTTTTCTGTTCAAATATAAATACGCGTTAATAAATCAATACAAAATTGAATATCGCATGTATAAAACCATAACTAAAAAATCTCCAATATCCAAACTGACAATATTGAAGAAAAATTAAATAATTTTTGTCATATTTTAGAAAATAAAATTGTATAAGTGTCCCCTTAGCAGAATAAAAGTTATAATTCTATGTAAACATGATATCCTTTTTTACTTTCCAGATAATCTTCAAAATTTAACAATCGTTTTACCGGAATTCCCGTCTTGAAAATAGTCTCAAAAAAGACTACATTATTCTATTCCGGTTTTTTTTTTCTCAATCGTGTGATAAAATAAGAACGAACTGTTCAAACACTATCCCAAAGCCATCTCCCCTCTATAAAAAGTCCCCACCCCCCCCCATCTAAAACTTTTCGTGGAAATCGTCCTTACACGCCACCCCTCGATTAATTCTACTTTTTTAATTCTTTATTTCGGAAGGGAAGACAAGTTTAAGTCTTAAAATACTACTCTCAAAAGTTTGTCACTGAAATTCCATTTATACATCGAGCCAGAGCATCTCTGCTTAGGATATCTCATCCATACAATTTCCTATGAATGATTCGAAATATCTCAGCCAGATACCAAAATACATTGCTGTCTGTTCCTTTAGAACTCACCAATTCTAGATCCAAAGGCGACCCATAAATTCGAATATATATTCGTCGACTCACAAATTAAAATGTATTGCTATCTGCACCTTTAGAACTAACCAATTCCAGATCTAAAAGCGGCATTCTCATAAATTCGCACCTAAATTTCTTTTTTTCCATAGAGCCAGCAAAATATTATTTCAGTAGACCAACCAAACAATTTCGTATTGAAAATTCAAATATTAGCTTTGGTGGAGACAAACAAGGCTGAGATCCTTTTCAAGTTTGTATGTTACTGTTGACAAGACTTGACTTGATCTAGTCTGCTTTGAGACAATTTCCAGTTTACTCTTCCTTTATGTCTTGAACAGAAAACTCGTGTGTGTGTGTGTCCACAAAGTCTATACCATTCAATCAAAATTTATTTAACGAGGTCAAGCAATCGCTCGTGTTGACTCTGCGTCGTCTTTAGGGGATGTGTTGCTTTAAATCCGCCATCGCCGAAGGTAGGCTCCCTTTCTGAATTTAACCCTTTAACCTCGAAACCGGCCCAGGACTGCTCTACCAGCAAACATCGGGAAGGCCGGTTTCGGCCGTTTCGTTTCACAAATAGGGGTGTTGGGTATGTTAAAAATTAAGCGTGCTGTGGGAAAAAAAGTATCCGCTAGTGATCATTTCGGTCGTTAGTCATCCTATATAATCGGACCTTTTTGACTTTGTATAAAAATAACATTCCGAGTTAATTGCATGACACAAAATTTGCATAAGGGGCCGTCTTCATATTAAAAATGTTACTAACTTTAAAATTTCCAATAGCAACACCCCTTTTTGAGTCCATATTTCTAATCTATGACGTATTGTAATACGAAATGCCAAATTTTGTTAGTTTTTAAGCATTATTAGGGAAGCTAGAGACGTGCAAAGTTTAGGTCCCATAATGTTAAATGAGTTGCACATAAAAAACTATCCCAATCTATAAATAATTATGATAATGAAACGAATTTTTTACTGAAAAGAAATTATAACAACCCAAACAAAATGCTTTCAATATTGGGGTATTTAAAACAATTTGTATATTTTAAAATAATTATTATTTTAATTTAAAAAAAATTATGAATAGAAACCCCTTAATATTTTTACAGAAATATATTTAAGACAGGAAGTTTAAGCGAAATCCCAATTTTTAATTTCTTTTATTCAAAATTTGCTGAGTAAATCACAAAATACTTTTTAAATGCGCTTCAGGGGACTGTGTATAAGATTATAAGGACAACAAGTGATTCGATGGAATAACTCGTTAAATATTCATCCAAATGTAACAAAAACTAAGATTTAGGGGTTTTCGAGGATGAGAGACACAGAAAACTCCTCAATTAGCCGATTTTTAACTGTAGTATAAGGGTTCTTTAAGTCCGGGTTAGCAATTAAATCTGCAATGGTTAGCATAACCTGTTCATCCAAAGCCGAGATTAAACAACAAAATTTAGTACTCTCGGTAGTTATATTGGACAATAAAAAATTTGCTTCAATTTGAGCAAAATATAACCTGGGGTTAGACGTCCAAAAACTAGGCAAACGCAGTGCGATTTTGCCAACTTCACTGCCAGCGGCAGAGACCTCGTTAAGGCCAACATTTTCAGAGTCCTTAAGGTCGCTTGGATCAGGCATAGTAAAAACAATTTATATTAAAAGTTACAAAATTTTTAACACAATTTAATAAATACCACAAAAATTTCCTATTTACATAGCAATGTTAGTAACTAAACACATAATTACAATATATACATAATAATAAATACATAATTTGCAGAGAGCAGTTGAAAAAGACAGTTGGATATTAAAAATTTCGCTTACCGAAAAGACAACCGAAACGCTGTTTGTTTACTTACGACAGCAAACAAAATGACGGCTCGAATCACGACCAAGCAGGTTACAATGCGGCATGCAAATCGTATCAGCATTCAGAACTCGATACCGGGAAAACATGCAAAAGTACAAAAATACATGGTTAATTCAAAAGCATTCGAAATAGACCGGGTCACCATTTTGTGGTTCACCAAGTCATGTTAAGTAAATAAAGTACTAGTTATAACAATAACAAATTTATTAAATAACAAATAACAACAAACTTAACTTATAAAACTCGATGAACACATAAAATCATATTAGAAATTAACCGCGGCACAACAGAAGATACAGAAAGTACATAATAACAAATAACCCAAAAGGGGTGTGCGCGACAATGAATTTGCGCTTGCTGTTTTTACTTTTTATACCATAGAGATCTTAATAAAAGTATTAGAGTGGAGATCACGTGACCTATCTATGCTAACGACGGGGCGAGCCTGGGGGCCGCCATCTTGAGTCCGAGACCAACTTTTTTAAGTGGAAAACGCTTAGAAAAAAAATTTAATTCTAAAATATTAAAAAAATACCATAATAATACTAGCTGCATTTTGGAATATTTTTAGTGACTTTAAAAGAACTTTCAACGCTTTTCTAGTATTTTTATAATATTTATTTTGTAATTTTAGAATTAAATTTTACTTTTTGCCTAGCATTCTTTTTCTTTATGTGATGGCGACACTGGCAACTTGCAGCCATCGCCGTCACATAGAAGAAGAACAATACGCGAAAAATAAAATTTAATTCTAAAATTACAAAATAAATATTATAAAAATGCTAGAAAAGCGTTAAAAGTTCTTTTAAAGTCACTAAAAATATTCCAAAATGCAGCTAGTATTTTTATGGTATTTTTTTTTAATATTTTCGATTTAAATTTATTTTTTTCTAAGCAATTTCGTCTTAAAAAAGTTGGTCTCGGACTCAAGATGGCGGCCCCCTGGCTCGTCCCGTCGTTAGCATAGATAGGTCACGTGATCTCCACTCTAATCATAGAGATCTTAATAAAAGTATTAGAGTGGAGATCACGTGACCTATCTATGCTAACGACGGGGCGAGCCTGGGGGCCGCCATCTTGAGTCCGAGACCAACTTTTTTAAGTGGAAATTGCTTAGAAAAGAAGTTAATTAATTCTAAAATATTAAAAAAATACCATAAAAATACTAGCTGCATTTTGGAATATTTTTAGTGACTTTAAAAGAACTTGAAACGCTTTTCTAGTATTTTTATAATATTTATTTTGTAATTTTAGAATTAAATTTTATTTTTTGCCTAGCATTCTTTTTCTTTTTGTGATGGCGACACTGGCAACTTGCAGCCATCGCCGTCACATAGAAGAAGAATACGCGAAGTACATACATTTAAGAAACATAACACAGTCAACATACGCTTATTAGTTTTGAGAGAATATTTTTCAAACAGCGTTGGACCAATTTTTTTACTTTTTACAACAGTCACTAAACAGATTCCAAACTGAAGCTAGTATTTTAATAATATTTTTGTAATTTTTGAATCAAATTTATTTTTTTCTAAGCAATTTCCACTTTAAAAAATTGGTCTCGGACTCAAGATGGCGGCCCCCAGGCTCGTCCCGTCGTTAGCATACATAGGTCACGTTATCTCCACTCTAATACTTTTATTAAGATCTCTATGACTCTAATACTTTTATTAAGATCTCTATGTTTTATACAAAATACAATGGTCACAGTCACAGGTAATGATAAGTAGCTAAAGTTCCAGTTAAGGCGTTCGCCACATGTTAAGATGTGCAAGCGTGTAAAATACGATTAAGGTTCAATGCCTCTTTGTTGACTGCATTTTTTTTTTTCTGGGAGCCTCAGTGAACGAGTAGTTAGCCGGAGACTTTCTGAGTTCGAGCATGTGTTCCAAGAAGTTCCCTCGTGTGCTATCTCACTTTGCACAACGGATCAGATTTACTGTACGGTAACCCTTGGCGAACTTTTCAAAATCGCGCCAAAAGTCAGTATTCTGGCGACTTTTGCTCTCTATACTACGCGAATAAATAATGGTCAGATAGGGTTGCCGGAAAACGTCATCGTTGCGAAGTCAAAGAATTCGAATCATCAGTCAAAGTGAGACAGGTTGCCGCAAAAATTATTTTTCACCAAATCCGAAAGAATTGCTCCAAGGGTTACCCTTCAGTAAATCTGATCCGTTGTACAAAGTGAGATAGCACATGTGGGAACTTAAGTGACGATATAAACTCGTCACCCAGCTGTCGGGTTTTCCAGCCACACACATAATTATCCAAGAAAAACACATTAAATTCATTATTATTTTTTTTTTAAATTTAAAGTATTGGGGCCATTTATAACTATCTGCTACAGAAATATGGTTTTTGTAAAATTTAAGCTGTTAAATATTTATTTAAAGATTTTAATTTAGATCTTATGGCAGTGAAAACCAGTTTACACTTGAACCAATTTGTGTATCCCTCAAAGGACTAGTAAAAATCCTTTAAAGCAAATTATGCTGTTACACGAGAAATCCTTAAGAAAAATAAGCTAAGTTATCGTTTAAAGTTCCACCGGCCTTGGGCTCTACAAAAACTGAAATTTCTAAAACCTTGCTAAATCACCTGAATTATTTAATTAAACTCCTGAATAACTAAATTAGAATAACAATATGCCTTAAATAACACATTTTTATAAATTTTAATTTTTTTGTTCTAAATTTATTGTGTGCTTATATCATTAAATGTGCACAAAACATGTATCTGTGCATGGTCATTAATGTAGAATCTATTGCATCGATAACATATTATTTCCATATAATTTTTAAAGAGTAAAATATCCTTAAAAAAATTAAATTTAATTTAATAAAGTAGTAATAAACACGTAAAAAAAGTATAATTTTATGAAATTTTTTCTTGATAAACATGTTCTCTTCTGCATGCATTGTTTCGAAGTTATATTCTGCTCCATTCCTTCATAGAAGAACAAATATTTTCTCCATTTTGATAAAATGGTTCAAAAATTTTCCCATTAATATAAATCGGAGGAACGCTTATATTTTGCGGTTGATTAAAATTCTACGCACATCTGCTCAAGTATTCATACATATCAGGAAAGGACCCAATCGTACTCCCACAGAACTTGCATTATAGTTATGAATTCCCGAAGGACTTTTATAATGAAAATCTAACATAAAGTCGATATTTATGGTTATATTTAATGAGCAGTTATTTTATGTAGTTTTCTCACTAAAAAACAGATGTACAGTAATTCTTTTGTCATCCTCAATATTTGTATATCATTCAAATTTTACTAGTAGAACTATATACTAAAGTTGTTTTAAATTTAACCGTTTGATAATAATAATATTAGAAGATTCATTGCCTTGGAAGCGGAAGGTCCCAGGTTTTGGTCCGGGCATCGCCAAAATTATTGCTGACCTATAAACGTCCAGTGCAGCCAAAAAATATCCGTGTTGAGGGAGTGCACCTTAAATATGCTTCAAAGTCCCATCGCTGCGTATGATGTCACCCTAAACGGTTGCGTTGGGTGCCAACTCAGGTGGCGTCTCGTCACTTGATTGTGGTCGCCAATAGCCCTAGTGTAGCTCTAGTAAAAGGATAATTCAAACAAACTAAATAAAACTCATTGTAAACAGGATGAATTAATAAGTTTTATGCCATCCAATCTGTTAAATATTCCAGACATTAGTGCGCTTCACCTCTTTTCGAGTAATTTACATTTAAAATTGGTAATTCATTTTCCCTGCTCTTTGATATTTAAACAAGGGTACTATGTCAATCCCTAACGGCAATGAACAAAAGGTGGTTACATTCAAACAGTCCATGAACAAAAGAATACTAATGTCACAAACTTTTCTTCTTTTGAACTTTTCAAATGTTTCCGCATTATTATAGTTAAACCGTTAGAATTGTTGTAATAGTTCATTCTAATATATGAATTTTCTATGGTAAATATTATAACAATTAATATATCCTTGACGACTCGACGCGACAATTGGAAGAAAAAAAGGAAGAATGATGCATTACAACAACAATAAAAAAAATGTTGAAACTATTATATTAAAATTTGGTCGTCATCACGTAAAAACGTACATGTAGCGTCTATAATTCGATTAGAACAGGTTAAGGGAATGGAATCTTTCCCATTTCCCTTCATAAATCCGAAATCCCCTCAAAGTTAATTATCGAGAGATTGCTCTCTAATGTTCAGGTGTAAACCTAATTAACCGCAGCTTGCAGGTGAAATTAAGGTTGATCACTTCACCAAGCTTCACTCAGAGATGCTAAGCCAAAGGTATTATATATAAATGGGGTTACTTTTCTGAAATTATTTTTCATTTCAGATTGATAAGAATTCTACGTTGCTTTAAAGTCTATGGTTGTATAAAAGAAAACAAAATTGAGTGGGGGGATATAGATATTTCCCTCACTAAAATTATCTATATTTAGAAATATTATTAAATATTTTAGAAAAGTATATTTTAGGAAACTTTAAATATATAATGAAATATATATTTTTAAAAATTAGTTTCATATCAGTGGGTAATAATTAGTTTATATAGTTATTTAAAATGACTCAGTATTAGCGTTTCAAAAAATAGCAAGAAAAATGAGTCATACGCTTTTGAGGAAAAAAACTATCGTGCTTTAATCTAAAACAAATCAGTATTGATTTTCTGAGTCCTAAAACTTTAAGAATTAATCTTAGAATTATACGTGCAAATGATACACATAACCGATATACATGAAATCGTTCAGAATTTCGTAATAATATCTCTGCAATTTTTTTTTTTTTTTTTACCTAAGTCAAGTATTTACTATATAAAGTTTTCAGGTTTTTGAAACATACTTTTAAATTAAGTAGCAAACGAAAGGTCAAAATTCTTCACGTTTCTTTATGATTAGTTGACAGTAAGCTATTTCCAGCCGGCTCGCTGGCGCAATAGTTAGTGTACTAGCCTTTGGAACTGCTGGGCTCGGGATCGAATCCCGGTAAAGACATGGATGTTTGTGCTTGTCAATAAATTTTGTTATTCGTCTATGGTTTGTGTTGTCCTTCTTTGTGTGTCTCTTGTGACTGTCTCTTCTGGCGAGCTAGGTAATGGCCTACACTCTCCCTTCTAGAGGGTGCATTCACTGTCATTTTTTGTCAAGCTATTTCCAACATTCAGAATAAGCTCAATAATCATAACAGTGCTAATGCCGTATTTTCAGTGATGAAAAACCGGTAAAATAAAATAGATGTATATGAGAAAAATTGTGATACTGTGTTTTGTTATTTTCAATATTTGGCTAATGATAAATTATGGAATAGTTGTATTATAAAGTGAATAGTTTATTACAAAGATTAATTCTGTGAAAAATGATTAAATTAATTGTCTTTAAAATGACGTTTCGTAAGATGATATTTTTAAATTAAAAACCTCAAAATTTGTTAAAAAATTTCGCCAAAGCCGTATTTTTTTCCATATCCTTAGCAGACAAATAATTTACTTTTGTTCTTTTGTGAGTTTTGTTCTTTTGTGGGTTTTGGTTTTTTGTAGGAATTTTTCTTTGTAGAAAAATAGATAAAAATATTTTTATACGAAATAGGATAATATTTATGGGCATATTCTTTTTAAAGGGATTTTTACCGATATATTACAAACAATTTAAAAAAAAAATCTGAATACATTTTCTAGCTACCCTGCTCGTACTTCTTGTGTTAAATATATTTACATATGTTTCTCCATATTACTTTAACAATTTGTTTATAGTTTTATGAACCACCTGATTAACAATGTTATGTAAACGCACACTTCCTTTATTCTTATTCAATAAATTTAGAACATTTACTCATAGAAGCGAAAGTAGTTAAGCTTTGAAAATATCAAATTAATGGTTTAGAAAACAGTAACGCGCTCAAATTGAAAATTTTCGAGCTTCATTTCCCTACTTTACTGGAAAGTAAACAAATCATACCTAATGTCGGGAAAAATAATTTCCTCAGTAAACATAATCTTATTGTTTTAGAAAATCAATTTGTTTCCTTAAGGATTCTAAATTATTTGGGGAAATATCAGTTTTCGGTTAGCTCTTATATTATTTTCATGAAAAATAAACGATAATTAGATAATTGTGAGAAGAATTGTTTGCATAACATTATTTTTTTATAATTAGTTGTCATAATTATAATACTTTATTCGCATTGAAATAAAATCGATAAAATGTTTTAGAAAGCGTGGATATTGTTAATATAATTTGTTAAAGGAACAGTTTGTTATTTTGTGAGTAATTCATTTAATTTCTTCAGCTGATGGTTGGTTGGTTGACATATATTTTCGGGCTTGTGTGCTTGGTCGCAAGGACCCGCTTATAAACCATCGTCAAGTAGGACAACACAAGACGCACACATACACAAATGACAGATGTTGCCATCTGTCGCCACCTCCACAATTTAGACATGTCCCTGAAGGGGAGGGAAATTTTCTCCAGGAACCTGTACCCATGGTAAACTGTGCAATGACCGACCACAGGACTTTCGGACCCAACAGATTTAACGAGCACGTACTCCGCTTATACTCGGTAGGTCTTCAGTGGCACCGGGTCTCGATCTCTCAACCTTCCGATCTCGAGACCGAGATCTTGACCACAAGGCTCCCTACAACCCCTACAGCTGATGGTTAGCTCGAAAAAGAAGTGCCAAGTTACGACGCAAAGAGGCAGGGGGGGTGGGGGGTAGATACATATATATTCCAGCTGGTGTGCTTCATCAGAGACCCGCTTTATAAGCCATCCTCAAGTAAAACAAGCACAGAAAAAACATTTACTGTCACAGAGAAAGGAATTACACCCAAGGGGAAGGCGGGAATCGAACCCGCACCCGTTGCAATGCCCAGACTGCTGCGTAATGTTCCAAACCTTTCGGCCTTCCGGGCCCCAGCAAAGAGGTGTCTAGTTTAAGAGTATGTAAATAAGGAAAACACACAACGTTTCATTTATTGGTATAGATAATCCCTATAGTGAAACTGTTGCCAAGCGAAGCCGTCACCTGAAATGGCACACAACGCAAACTTATTGTGACATCGCAAGCTGCTGCAGGACTGTGGAACAGGACACATTTAAGGTGCACCAGTCTTATTTAACATAGGTCCTTTTCTTCTGCACAATACGTTTATAATATGGCTGGATTCATGACAGAGCCTGCGAAGGTAACCTTCATTGCTAACTTCTCAATTCGTGCTTCGGCAATCACTGAGTTGTCAAAATAGGTTAGCATTGGTTGGCTATAATAGATCCTACAGCTGGTTATATTAGATCCTACCTTAATCAACACCACCCATAAAGCTGTTATTACGCTGATTCTCGTTCAAATATCTATATAAGGCTACTGTTTAATTGCATAATTAACCCTTTATATTCCGAAACCTGAAGCCATGTACTAAGATTGGGCAGCACAAATCGCATGTGAACAGTGAGAGGTGATAAACATCAAATATATACGCTTATAGATATTACAAGGGGGGATTTGGATTTGGAGTAATTTCAATAATTTTATGCATAGGCAGAGGCGATGGAAATGTATGAAATACGCTAAGTGATAATACAAAATAATTTATCATATAGAGCAATTTTTAAATTGGGTTACGAAGCAGAAGAAAATGATACACTAAGAAAGAAATTTTATTAGGATTTCAAGCTCAATACATGAATAAAATTTTGATAAATAAACATAACAGAATAGGTTTTGCTAGGAAATATACAATTTGAAATTTGAAAATGGAAGTAATATTAAATTGGCCTATTGAAATACTAAGGAAACAACTTATTCCTATGGCTGAATGCAACTAAAGTTGTAGCTTCCACACTACGTTTATAACGTAAAAAGAGGAAGGTATTATAATAGTTTGGTATGTCTGTCAGTCTATCCATTCGTAACCCACTTTCATAGTTCGAACTACAAATGCTACATGGAAGTGTGATACGTCAAAAAATTCAGTGCATCAAAATTAAAAGCAATGAAAATCTCATATTTTTTTTAATTCTAAGTACTTTAATTATTTAAAAAAAACTGCAACATTTGAAGCGCATTTAAAAAGCATAAGAAGCCATTTTTATTAGAATTCAATCACCATTGCCATTTGCAACAATCAATCGAGAAAAAATAATTCTTTTAAAAAATAAATTAAAAGCAATTTAATTTTTCGGCATCAATCAAATTGAAATGATGTCAAATATATTTCACTAAGAAGAGATTCTTTGCTTGTATGTTGATATGAAACGTTTTGGTTCTACCAGCGGGTTACCGAGCTCTGCTCGGAGAAAATAGGTATCGAAGCTAACTCGAAGATATAAATTTTCAATTGTGATTTATCAAAACAATCATACCATAAGAAAATTTGTGAAACCATCGGTGAAAAGATAACCGGTTAAAGTTAATGTGACCAGATTTTCAAAATCAAAAAGTGGGACACTCCATCACCCCCCCCCCCCCCCCGGTGTATTTTTTAAGTATTTTTTTAAGCACATAATAGTTAAGCACACAATGACACACTTGGTATAAGAAAGATAAGGAAGGCGCGTTCAACAGCAGCAGTGGCTCCAGGCAAACAGAAACCATACTCCACCTATTTGTTGATGACTTTAGCTTCATTTAACAATTTCTAAAGACGTCATAGCGTTTTACAACGATTATTCTTTAAAAAAAAAACGTCTATTTTATTTACAATTTCCTCGTTTTTCGGGACTTTGCGGGACTTTTACAAAAAAGCGGGACTGTCCAGCCAAAAGCGGGACGTCTGGTCACATTAGTTAAAGTGCACCATTGTAAACAAAGTTAGAGTTTGGAAAGGGAACTATTCTATACAAAGGGAAAGTTTTTAAAAGTCACATTAAATTAAATGCAATTGATAATTGGCGTTTCGTTGAAAAGCAACAAAAATGTCGAAATGTGGTAAACATTCCATTTCATACTTCATTCAACTCGATAGGTATAGCAACCATACGTTAAATTTTCAAGATCGCCAAAAATCGCCAATGAACAGAATAGAACTGAAATCGTCTGCTGATTGGAACTAAAAAAATATTCATGTTACCATTTCTGTAAAACTCAATAAAGTTTAAAGCAAGGTTGAATTTATTTAAATTTGAAAAATTAAAATCTTAACTAAACATTTATAGCTTAAGCAGAGGCTTATAGCTTTAGCAGATGGCATCATTAAAGTAGCCATTATGGCGAACTAAGTTTGAAAATATCCTATCTGTAACTCCGAACTGCTTGACCGTAGCGCTTCAAAACCTGTGCCAATCGATTCGTCGTGGCCAAAACCCCCAGACCCCCAAGTTTACCGGAGTTTATTAATTCTGGGGCGATTTTCGACTAGGCACCAATTCCTCGTATTATAGTATAGTTAGAGTTTGGAAAGGGAACTATTCTGTACAAAGGTAAAGTTTTAAAAGTCATAGGAAATGAAATCATGAAATGTAATTGATAATTGGCGTTTCGCTGAAAAGCAACGAAAATGTCGAAATGTGGTAAACATTCCATGTCATACTTCATTCAACTCGATAGGTATAGCAACCATATGTTAAATTTTCAAGATCGCCAAAAATCGCCAATGAACAGAATAGAACTAAAATCGTCTGCTGATTGGAACTAAAAAAATATTCATGTTACCATTTCTGTAAAACTCAATAAAGTTTAAAGCAAGGTTGAATTTATTTAAATTTGAAAAATTAAAATCTTAACTATACATTTATAGCTTAAGCAGAGGCTTATAGCTTTAGCAGATGGCATCACGAAAGTAGCCATTATGGCGAACTAATGAAGTTTGAAAATATCCTGTCTGTAACTCCGAACTGCTTGACCGTAGCGCTTCAAAACCTGTGCCAATCGATTCGTCGTGGCCAAAAACCCCAGACCCCGAAGTTTACCGGAGTTTATTAATTCTGGGGCGATTTTCGACTTGGGTCCAATTCCTCGTATTATAGTATAAGATTTAAAAGAGAGGAATATTACTTATTTAGTCTTTGAAATATAAACTAAATTTTGCAAACGAAAATAATTATTGTAGAAATATTTATGGGCACGTTTCATGCCTTGAGTGGCAACAGTTCCAGTGGTATTGTTTTCATTTTTGGGCCTCTTGGAATTGCATTTGTTTCGAACAATTCAATATTTTCATAAATTACTGAAACGAATGTTGTGTACAAACTTTTCTTTCAGTAGAACTAAAGCTTTATCTTCGTTCATAAATCACGTTTAATTGATATCTCACAATTTCGCTTAACTTCTCCACATCAGACAAAATGTCATCAAAATCGAAGTTTTCCTATAACATTGACGATTTGGTAATACTTGAAATTTAATCGAATTAAAATTGATTAAATTTAATAAACAGCAGGTAAAAAAACAAATTGTACACAAAGAAATAAAATCGAAATAGAAGACGAAACAAACGTTCATTTCGAGTGTGAAATGCGAAACAACCAATGAAATAGCTGGAAATGCAAAATGAAAATAGGAGAGTTACATCATCTGAAACAAAACCATTGAATTTTCGAAATAAAATAAATGAAACATGCCAAATTTAGCGTGTAAATGTTTCTAGTAGAATCAATATTGTGTTTGGCGACATTTTCCCCGTTGGTCCACACATTTAGTGTGTAACGCCGGCTGAGTGATATTTTCTCTTACAAACCTACTTGTTTATTTTACAATTTGGCAACAATAATTTTTATTGACATTATTTTGCTAAGCAGTTTTTAAAATAATTGTTTTCATAAGAAAAACAATTGTCTTAAAGGAATTTATTTGGGTTAAAGTCTAAATTAAAACTTATAAACCCTGAAATAACAACTTGCCAGAAAGTCATTTGATTAAAAAAAAATCATTTAAATAAAACGTCCTAAATTTAAATTTTCAACAGTTTTTATTAATCTTCTTTCACAGATTTAAGAATTAGTCTTCATAAGTGGTAAAAAAAGATTTCGACTGGCATTCAAAATGGACAAAAAGAAGAAATCACAACCAAGCAATAGAAGGCAAGTCGAATCTATTCACTCTAACTTTTCTAATCGGAACAAATCGGAATCGCTAAGTCGCGGTTCTCGTCGGGAACGAAAAGCTTCGCGGTCAGTATTGGAGGATGAAAATGCTAGTGATTCGGCATGCTACACTGGGAAGTCTCGCTTAGTTGAAGAAAATCCCAAAACACAAAATTCCACTTCATCGGGATCTTCTGAGGACCATGAACGCACAAGATTACCGAATGAAAAATCCCCTTCTCGTCGGGAACAAAATGTTTCGCGGTCAGTATTGGAGGATGAAAATAATAGTGATTCGGCATGCTACACAGGGAAGTCTCGCTTAGTTGAAGAAAATCCCAAAACACAAAATTCCACTTATTCGGGATCCTCTGAGGACCAGGAACGCACAAGATTACCGAATGAAAAATCCCCTTCTAAAGGTAAGAAGACAAATCGTGGTAAAGTTCAACCATATGATACATCGAATATAAAAGAACCATCACCCGATCAGAATGTTCTCAAGTCTTCAAAGTCGGTTTTAAATCTTGCGGAAACTCATCAAGAAGTATCATCGAGTGTAAAAGAACCCGATCCCAATGCGAAAGCTTCACCACCCGGAGAAGAACAGCCAAATGACAAAACCTTCAACCACATCAACTGTGGAGTGTTCGATATCATTCCGATAGAGGGAGATGGAAACTGCCTCTTCCGTTGTATGGCCCACTACGTATTGGGCAACCAAGACGACCACGTTATAGTGAGGCACATGGTTGTCAGCAATGTCTG
Organism: Hylyphantes graminicola; assembly: GCA_023701765.1. Taxonomy (NCBI): domain Eukaryota; kingdom Metazoa; phylum Arthropoda; class Arachnida; order Araneae; family Linyphiidae; genus Hylyphantes; species Hylyphantes graminicola. The sequence goes on along the minus strand of CM043117.1, from coordinate 41,257,096 downwards.
CAATAACTGGGAAGACTTCAAGAGTTTCGCTCCTGATGAAGACATGGAAAAATACAGACAACACATGGAAGAAAACGGTACCTACGGCAGTGAAATGGAGATCGTGTCATTTGTCAACGTTTTTATGTGTGCAGTGAAAATTTTCTTCAAGTCTACGCCAAGTCGTGATCCTCTTGTGTTTGGTGGAGCCTATGGATCGCCGTGCTACTTCTTGTACAGTGGTGTAAATGACTGTGGCCACTACGATGTCCTGCAACCGACGGCTGCAGATGAGCTGCAGGATCATACGGAAGCAGTTGCTTCTCTTAGAAGAAGGCTGTGCAGAGAGATTGAGCAAGCGTGGGATAATGAAAGTACGAGTTTTGACGAGATTATTGCGCTATTGAAAAACATTTTAGGTACTAAGTCCGGAGTGAAGTAAATATTGTTTTGAGGTTTCAATAAATGTTCGTTCTAATAGTGTTTCTTAGTTCTAATTTGTGTGCACTTGTGGTATGATGGTCGGTCCGTTCAACGGCGAAATTGGCGAGCTTGAAAATGTAACGGTACAGTTGTTTACCTAACAAGTTTTATGGAATATGATGGATGGATGGATGTTTGGGTTTTTTGGCGCAAGGGCATTTAAGGCCATTCTGCGCCAAACACTAGGTATATTTTTGAAACAAGTTAAAATAATCCATAAAAGGGACACCAAACATTTAAAAAACGATTCAACATCCAAAATCAATCATAAGGATTTTCAAAGAAAAGGTTTAAATGGTTATTAACAGCAGTACACAACATTTAAAAAACAGTGAAACATTTAAATCAAAGAATAAAAGCCAATATCAAATAAAAAGGAAAACATGGCATGATATGGGGACTAGATAAAATGTCATGGATAGGTGGTATGGAATATGAAGTTGAATGTTTAGCACATTTGAGCATTTTCATTGCTTGGTTACGAAATGCAGGTCGCCAAACGGAGACCTTAGAGGACCTTATTGGAGACCAAAAATCCCCCATAAGGTTTTTAATAACTTAGTAACGCCAAGCGCCAAATGGAGACCTTAATGAAAACCAAAAATTCCATTACGTTTTTAATATTTTTTGTGAAAAGAAATGCCTTAAATCTAGAAAGGAACAAGAAGTATAGGCGGTTGAAGTTGCGAAAATGCGCTTTGGATTTTTTGCAAAGACAAGTCGGGAAATAAAACATTTTCTATTCATAACAAAAAATATTTTAGCTTCTTCCTTAATAAATTTAATTTTCTAAATTTATAGCTTCTACACTAACATAATACCACGTAAACAAGTTGGTTTGTTACAGAATCTGTCACTTAAACCTCTCCATACAGCATTATTGCTCAACAGAAAACACACTCTCTATACAAAAAAGAAAAAAATCGTCAAAAAGGGCCTTTAGCTAGTTCTAACTCAAACTTTTCAACGCCAAAGTTAACTATTTTCATTAATCTTCTTTCACAGATTTAAGAATTAGTCTCCATCGTAGGTAAAAAAAATTCAAGTTTGAAGAATAATGATGTAATTTTATTTTAATAAATATCTTTTAGTCGACACAATTGACCATGTTCATAAACTTTTTATCATTCCTCAACATGAAACCATTTACCATCAGTATTCCTCTTAGTATAATTGAAATACATAACACTAATAACATCATTCTTATTTTCATTAAGCGAAATCCTTTTTAAAACTTTGTTGACATGAATTTATCATGAATTATATAAGACATATTTTTTTTGCCTACATTTACCGAAATGAAACTAAACATATCCTATCTACGAAAGCCTCTTTTTTTTTTTCAACAAAACGTCCAAACGAACTTGGGGTTGAATAATTCATCTCATGCACAACAGTTAAATTTTGCAATTGCACTTTTCGAGAGAGAATTTTTGGGTTTGGAGGCAGACCTTTGAAATATTTATGACTTCAACTTATGTTACCCAGCATTGAATTCAGGTCGACTGGGGTACGCCTAAATATGCTTTAAGAAGCATTTCAGGTTTTTAAAGGCATTTTTATGCTTCCTCGCATTTTAAGAATTTGTAAGATGTGGAATTGTTGGAAATATTTAAATGAATTTATACAAACAGCAGATTCATTGTGGTATTTTGTTTTGCGAGAAATGTCTTTGGGGGAAATTTATTCACTTTAAATAAAAAAAATAAGATATTTTATTAAACCAAGGTTTAAGCTTTAGTTCCTCTTTTGCAAACAATCTTATTGCTTTAAGCTAAAAACACAACGTTTATCGATTTGCAAGTAACAGCATTATTAAGATTAATTTAATTTAGAAATAAGAAATGCTCAAGTCTTTATTTAGTTGATTAAAACCACTTAAAAACAGGACGATAAGCACAACTTTCTGATGTTCATGTATGTTTTCCAAGTAGTACTAAATTTTCTATCACACATAAGAAAAAGCTAATAGCTCTTTTATTTACGACTCAGTAAATTTACTTTTTTAGTCGTTAATCGTAAACGTGGTCGGGATATTTGAATCTCAATAAACACATGGATCATAAATTTTGGCTTTTACGACAAACTCTATTACTTTCCTTTGCATAACAAATGTTTGAAACTAATATAAAACTCGAAAGGGTTTATTATTGTGTATTTTAAGTAAAACACGTTGATATTTATGCATATAAGGAATTTAGTAGAAAATGTTTTCTTATTGAAGCTTTCTAAAACTTTTTTTATCATTCCTTTCATGGAAAGGCGAACTTGACGAAAGTGTTCAGTTGTTATCATTCAATATACACTCTTAAAACGAACGAGCGGTTTTAACCCAGTCTGAGTTCATTTTCACACCTCCAGTCTAGAAAATGCACTTCTCTTATATGAGTGGATCATTTGTGTGTTAAACCTCCGACAGGATCACTCGAAATGAGTGATTTTAACTCAGTCTGAGTTAATATTCACTCCTTTCCAGTGTAGAAAATGCACTTCTCCTACAGGAGTGGATTTCACTCTTTTGTTTTGAGAGTGTAAATATTATCTTTCAATAGATTTTTTAATCTTTATTTTCAAATTAGACTTCTATGGCAAATGTTTTTAAAATATATATTACAACATAAAACTGCAAAAAAAAAAATTTTAATTCTAAGTAATTAAATGGTGGTTTTGTCAGAAAACTCAACACCATCTATAATAGTATATAATAATAATATATTCACGTCTCTGGGCAATTCTATCATAATTTTGATTTTCATGTCTCTGAAAAATATATATTAGCAAAATGGATATTTCTTTTTCGTTCTCTTCTTTTGTAGTAAGAGTTGTCCTTATATTAGTTAACAACGACATTTATTGATAAAATATTGCAACATATTTTGTCCTTAGCGAATGTTAGAAAAATGTTAGAAAGCAATGTTAGAAACTAATATAAAACGCGAGAGGGTTTATCATTGTATGTTTTGAAATAAAACACATAAATTTTAAAGGAATTTAGCAAAGAAAGTTTTTTTGTTTAAGCTCCCTAAAAATTATTTTGTTCATTCCTTTCCGGAACAGGGGAAGTTGACGATAATGTACATTTGTTTTCATTCAACATGAATATTATCTTTCAAGTGATTTTTAGCCCACTTTTCTTTTTTTTTTTAATTCGAAGAATTAAAAAAAATAAAAAAGTAGGTATTGACATGCGGTCGATGTCCGTCCGTCCGTCCGTCTGTCCGTACCCCCTTCCAAAATCGGTTCTATCCATCCGATCTTAAAAATTCTTTTTTTGTTAGAAAGCTATGACCTCAGAGACCCGACTTTCATACTTTTTGTCCGTCTGTCTGTACGAACGGACGGACATAAATCTACTATTTGTCGACGAATTTCCCATTGAATTAGCATTGAAATTCAATTTCGAGTCATTTAAATCGCTGAATTTAACTACAAATGCTACGGAAAAGTGATATGCGTCAAAAAATTCAGCGTAGCCAAATGAGAATTATTGAAAATTTCAGAAAAGAATTCGAATTCTAAGTACTTCAATTACTTAAAAACTTTAACATTTAATGCTCATTTAAAAAGCATAGAAAGCCATTTTATTAGAAATAAATCACCATTGCCATGGCAACAATCGCTTGAGAAACTTTAAATCTTTTAGACAATGAATTAAAATAAATTTATTTTTGCGACATCGATCAGTTTGAAATGACGTCAAATATATTTCACTTCAAGATTCTGTAAGTAGGTAAGCAATGTTTTCATTCTATTCAAAAGAGAAAAATATTACATATTTATTCTTTGAAATATAATTTTTTGCAAACGATTTAAGTAATACTTATTTAATTCTCGAAATAAAATAAATGAAACTAGCTGAATTTAGCTGGTAAATGTTTAATATAGAATTAATGCTGTGTTTGGCGCCTTTTTACCTGTTAAACACAACTGTTGTTTGGAAGCAGGTTAAGTGACAGATTCTGTTACAAACCTACTTGTTTATTTACATTTATTATTTTAAGTGCATTTTGGAATAGTTTTATTGGGGTTTTTCTACGAAAAATTAAATATTTATTTATAACTGCAAATAAATCATGCGGACGATAAGTAATATTTATTTTATTGGTGATAGAAAATAAATGAAAATAATGGCTTTACGAAGTTGAAATTATAGCTAGATGCTGTGGTTAGTGAAATTTATTCTTTTGTATATAAATTTAATGTAGAAACGGTTGTTGATGTCACTTACTGTAACGATCCTAGTTTTTTCAAGATAAGAATTTTAGTAAGTATTTAAGTAACAGGAAAGTAGGCTATTTTAGTTCTTATAGAACTTCTTGTTTTAATCTTTATCATGTTTAAGCAACTTAAATGAGTTCAAAAAAACTCAAAATCTAATTTTCATAGAGTGACGAAATTTTTCGCATATATTTTCAAATAAAAAATAAAACATTAATTTTTTCTATTTAAGTTATAACAAAAGAAGCACGAAAAAATAAAAGCAAAGGAATAATCGAGTTAAAAATAAAAATTATAGGAAAATAAAATTTCAAATTACATCAAATTTTACAAGTTTAGAAAATTACATTTTTTTTAATTAATTTAAATTGAAAATAAAAATAAAGTATTTTTTTTTAATACAAATTATGTTACATAGATCCATAACAAAATAAGGACGACTCCTTTAAAATTAATGATTTTAGAATTTTGCTTCCCTTACCTCCTTAATTTGCGGAGGCTCAATTTCGATGCAATTAATCCTCTACTTTACTTAAGGGGTCATAGGAGTCTTAAAAATTTGCAAAGAAGGTACTACAAAGCGCAGTTTGATCTTTCATGCAATTTTTTTAACTACTCAATATATAAGTATATTTTTTTATGTAATTCTGCAAGATTTATTTAATATAAAACAAATTTTAAAATTTATGAAACTTTAGCCAAAACTAAAATAAGTGATATTAAACATAAAGCCATTTGAACACATTGCGATTGCGCGGCACATTTTGAGGTCAAAATTGGAAAAATGACCAAGAAAATGACTTTACATTGTACAAATATGTACAAACAAAGACTTATACCTAAATTCTTAGCTCAATTTTAATTAGAAATTATTTTTTTTTAACATTTAAATCAAAATTTTTAAAAATTTATTAATTTTTTTAGAAAAAAGTTCTTAAAATAATTTTTAATCAAAATTGAGCTGAGAATTTAGGTATAAGTCCTAGTTTGTACATATTTGTACAATATGAAGTCATTTTCTTGGTCATTTTTTCAATTTTGACCTCAAAATTTTCCGCGCTAGCCTAATCCCAATGTGTTCAAATAGCTTTATCTTTAATATCATTTATTTTAGTTTTGGCTAAAGTTTCATAAATTTTAAAATTTGTTTTATAATAAATAAATCTTGTAGAATTACATATAAAAAATTATACTTGTATATTAAGTAGTTCAAAAATTACATTAAAGATCAAACTATGCTTTGTAGTACCTTCTTTGCACATTTTTAAGACTCCTATGACCCCTTAAGCAACCAAAGCGAAGTAAAATGAAAGTATTTTAACTTGAAAAATGCAATCAGTAAAAGATAAACAAGTAATAATGGTACGTGATTCATTTCAATCTTCCAGTATCCTTTTATACGTGAATAAATAAACACTGCATCGAATGGTATGTTTCACAAATTGCAATGGGAATTGAGACCAGTGCTCGTAGCAATCAAAGGGTAAATCAAGAATCTGGCAATTGTCTTATGTATCGGGCAAAAAAATTTCAAAATATATGTGGAATGGAGCATAATTTCTCATAATATCATGTACTGCTCTTATTACATGTTTTTTCGTAATGTTGGTTTCTAGTGTTTTCGAAATAGTCTGTATGATTAAAAGGCAATATTGTTTTTTTTTCCTGTGCTCCATAAATTCTGCTTAACTACGCAATGATTTGTCTAAGTAGCTATAATTATGGAAAAGGAAACTAATCAATTTACCTTTAATTTAATTTTAAATTAAAGACATTTCATTGATTACATTTAATTTTAAGTATTGAATGCGTGGCTCACTTAAAATTTTCATTTTATCTATGTCTTAATTTTTGTGAAATATGTGCAAAATAAAAGGAGTATCTGCTATTTCGTAATAAATAACATTTTAAATTAAGATTGAAGCCCCCTGCTTTTCTACATAATTTCCTAAACTGATTTCAGGGTTTAAAAACATTCATACTTTTTAACAAACCGCAATTTCTCTTTGAGCAAAAGGCGTAATTAGCTTAAAAAATACATTGAAGTTATAAAAAAACAGATGTTTTATTGAAAAAGTGTGACATAAAAATGCCCTACCTATTAAAAAGGGCTTCCAACATCCTTTTTTAAGAATCTTCGTTATACGGTGCTTTGAATTCCTGCAAGGCATCACTCCATAATATGGCATAAATTCTTAAAAAAATTCTTTTTTATATAATTCATTTTAAGTACCTTAATAAAACTACGCTTAAATATACTTATTTTTTTATTCCTTGGTGTAAAAGTAAGTTGTTGAAAAAACGCCGTTGGAATAAATTTCTCTAAAGATGAAAGAAGAGATATGCAGTAAATAAAACTGGAACTCCAAATTATTTAAAGTGTAGAAAAATATTCAACACACTCAATATTTTACATAAATCAAACTAAAAAAATCATTTTTTAGGAAAGCTACCTGTTGCATTTATTACTCAAAGGATTTGTTGAGGTAGAATGCTTATTTTCTTAATCCAGGGGTTTTATATCAACGTGGGAAAAAATACTTACGTAAAGATTTTTTTTTAAATTTTTTAGTAAAATATGATCATTATTTCCTTTTTTTCTTAAGCATATTAAAACAAAAGAAAGCTTTTTTTTACTTATTCGTGTTTGTTTTCTTACATGATATTTAAATTTAAGTTGTCTATCATTTAAAAATATCTATTTCTTTTAGTGGTTTTAAGTTGTTCTACAATACTTGTTTATAATTTTTTACAAATACAATAATTTAAAAAAAAAATCAAAATAATAGCGATGAAAAAATTTTAATTCCATTAAAAACATATATACACTACAATTCATACAATGATATATTTTAAAATGCGTGTTTCACTTCTTAAATAAAAGAACTAATTAACTAAAGCTTTTTTTTCTGTTTTTAAATAAAAATTATTTACAGTCGTCAATACCTCCAATGATAATCTCACAACTAGGATTGGAGGGTAGAGTAAAATAATCAAGATAATTTCAATTAATATTTGAATATGTTTGCTCATTCTTTATTTCAAACCTTTTTCTTTATATCTAGCGGATTTTTAAGTTAACCACACAAAAAATCATCTAATTGTTCCACTACTCATATTTAATTAAGGGTTTAAAAAAATATATTACCGGAAAAACTGAGTGTTGTTTTCTCTTCATATCCCCGAAAATTTCATAATGGTACTTGTTATGTATGCGTAATTGTATTTTAATAAATTAGGGAAATAATAGGATAATTGTTTCCATTCTTTTATTTAAAAAAGTGGAAATTAGACAAGTTTAAATTTTAAAAAATTACGGATTCTACGATTGCATAGGTTCAAACAAGAAAATGTTTCTTTTGCATTCCAAAAACCTCCTAAATGAAAATAAGCAATAACGTAGTTAAGTCGTTAAATTAAAGTTCAAATGCTAACTATAGCTATTGTCCATGACAAGTGGCTATTTCAACGACGAACAGTTACTTAACTTCCCATACAAGCTTGGACTCTTTTATATACCCTAGAAGGGCTTAGTGAACCCATAACCCACAACCTGCCCGACGTGAAAAATGCGAGGAACACTCACTACCATTGCGGCCACTAAGCATTATATTGTGTTACTGGAAAAACTGAAAGTATCTTGACGGGTTTTAGCACGTCTAAGAAAGTGATAAGTATTATAACTGTAACTTAAAAAACGATTGAAATAAAATATGTTTGATTATGAAAATTTAGTAGTTGGCTTTATATTTATGTCTTTAGTACATTACAATAGCGGCTCAGTGGCTGAGAAGTTAAACGTGTCCGCCTCTTAAGCCCAAGATCGCGGGTTCGAACCCCGGCTGAGTCGTCGGATTTTCTGGATGGGAAAATTCTGGGCACGCATGTCATATGATTATGCGGCATGTAAAAGATCCCTGGATAGCCCATTTGGCCTGGGTTCTCTCGGCAAAATTAAATCTCGGCATACTTTAACATCCACAGAGAGCTCAGATTCCTTGTAATCTGTGCGTCAAAATTGGTAGCGAGAATCGCCTAGATGGTGCCACAAAAAAATGGCTCTCAGTTCTGGGGAATGTGCCGAGTCTGCAAAGGCTTGACCGTCAATTATGCAGCCTGATTATAGAAAAAAAGTACATTACAATGAGAGATTTCCGAATGTATTAACTCAAATTCAACTGGGAGTAGACTTGATCTATTATAGAGCAGTGCAATTATCTGGACGTCGAAATACCATTTCAAAGATATAAGGGAACTAAGCTTTTAAGCTTTAGTAGACAATGAAAGCTTTTGTATGTTCAGCTTATCCTTTTTCCAAGGAGGAAATGTCCTATGCCTTTTTGTATTAAATACTTGCAATAGTGAACCGGGTTGTTCATTAAACAAAAAATCTTTTTAACATTACATAATTTTTTTAAAAAAAAAAACTTATTCTTTTTTATTTACTATCACATTTTACTTGTATGATTTATTAAGATTTTTTATACAAAAATATTTTATCTAAAACCCAACATAGGTACCAAACCATAATACATGCATAATACCATTTTCTTCCTTTCCTACCTCTAAAAAATTATTTTTTTATTTTTTTTTTAAATTTTAAGTTTTTTTTTAAATATTTTAATATTTTCTGAGATATTTTTCTGTTCATATATAAATGCGCATTAATCAATCACTACAAACTTAAACATCGCTTAATATTTTTGAAGAAAACTGAAATATTTTTGAAGAAAACTGAAATATTTTTTATCATATTAGAAAATAAAATTTTATAAGTATCCCTTTAGCAGAATAAAATTTTTAATTCTATGTGAACATGATGTCCTTTGTTACTTCCCAGACCATCTTCAAAATTTAACAATCGTTTTACCGGAATTCCCGTCTTGAAAATAGTCACAAAAAAGACTATATTATTCTATTCCGTTTTTTTCTTAATCGTGTGATAAAATAAGAACGAACTGTTCAAACACTATCCAAAACCATCCCCCCCCTTATAAAACCCCTACCCCCCCCCCCCCCCCATCTAAAACTTTTCGCAGAAATCGTCCTTACACGCCACCCCTCGATTAATTCTACTTTTTTAATTCTTTATTTCGGAAGAAGACAAGTTTAAGTCTTGAAATACTACTCTCAAAAGTTTGTCACTGAAATTCCATTTATACATCGAGCCCGAGCATCTTTGCTTAGGATATCTCATCCATACAATTTCCTATGAATGATTCGAAATATCTCAGCCAGATACCAAAATACATTGCTGTCTGTTCCTTTAGAACTCACTAATCCTAGATCCAAAGGCGACCCATAAATTCGAATATATATTCGTCGACTCACAAATTAAAATGTATTGCTCTCTGCACCTTTAGAACTAACCAATTCCAGATCTAAAAGCGGCCTTCTTATAAATTGGCACCTAAATTTCTTTTTTCCATAGAGCCAACAAAATATTATTTCAGTAGACTAACCAAACAATATCGTATTGAAAATTCAAATATTAGCTTTGGTGGAGACAAACAAGGCTGAGATCCTTTTCAAGCTTGCATGTTACTGTTGACAAGACTTGACTTGAGCCAGTCTGCTTCGAGACGATTTCCAGTTTGCTCTTCCTTTATGTCTTGAATAGAAAACTCGTGTGTGTGTGTCCACAAAGTCTATACCATTCAATCAAAATTGATTTAACGAGGTCAAGCAATCGCTCGTGTTGACTCTGCGTCGTCTTTAGGGGATGTGTTGCTTTAAATCCGCCATCGCCGAAGGTAGGCTCCCTTTCTGAATTTAATAGTACTATTGTAGAGAGAGAGAGAGAGAGAGAGAGAGAGAGAGAGAGGAACTTTTAGAGAAAATCGCTGCTATGGGTTGGTTCTGACAAAGTTGTAACTGACTTAGGGTCAGAAATAACTTTTACCGTATAGGATGGTTTTGCTCAAATTTGCCGTATAAGGTGATAAAACAGCTATTGGGCTGAAAAAAGGCAAAATTTTAATAAAGAACTCGCAAAAAAATATAACTGTATTTGGTAAAGATAAGAGCAGTGCCGAAAAATATTCATGAATAATGTTCTTAATTGAACGATTAATGACGTTGTATCGGTCTGGTATGGCGCAGAACGTTTGGCGATTCTTAAGATAAAATGTATATAATTGGGCGACACAAGCGAAAATCTCCATCAATTCAATGAAATTTGAGAAATTTGAAATTGAGAATTAAAAATAAACAATTAAAATTGTTGTGCTATAAATGTGCAAACAGCAAAGGGATATGGATAGATGGACGAGCATACTGACGTATAGATAAATGAATTAGATAAAAATCTGATGCCACATCTTTTACACAAAAGAGTAATTTGCAAATCAGCCATTTAGAATGGATATTGAAATGAATATGGACAAATGGACGGATGGACAAAATGATAGACGTACAGACGAAGAGTACCAAAATGCTTAATTGATGTTGTGTCTTTCAAAAAAAAAAAACAGAATTTAGAGGGTTAAAATGGAATTTGAGACGGAAAACGGAATTTGAGGGAAACGGAATTAAGGGGTTTCAGACGAAAGGACATTTTCATGTCAAATACCAACTTTTAATTCTGTAACAAAATTGAATTAAACAGAAGGAAAGTAGGCTTCAAAAAAATTCCAATTGCAGTGAGACTACAACTTCAGTTACGAGCTAGCTCTTTCAGTAACAACATTGTCAAACCAATCTGGCAATACGTCGATGTAATTGGATTAGTTGAACCTTATTCGATCGAAGACTTTAAAAGGATTGTTTAAGTTGAAGTCGAAATGGATTTTGAATGGAAACTGTATGGATTTATATATAGCCGAAGGAATTGAATTCTAGCTTATATTTGGCAAGTGCCAAACACTCGATAAAATCTTTATTGCGGATAAAATTGGATTATTATAAACCTTTCAAAGCCAATTTCAAATATCATTCAAGGAATATTCGATTAATTTTTATCTGTACAAACGGAATCATTAACCTATTTATTTTTGATGATCTTTTATTCTATTCCCTTTTAATAAAATGGTAAAAGAAATGTTTGTGATAATGCGTGCAACCAGTAATGGTAAACCTGGATGATTTTAATTATATTTATCACTTATTCAGGGGGATAATTACATTTCCTCTGCTGTAAAAGTTAAGCATTTTCACTTTCGAAGGAAGCTAATCCTCCCCTCCGTATTTTTTTCAACATTAATTTCGTAGATAAGAACCGATGCTTTGACGATTACTCTAAAATATTTACAATTGCAACATTTTTTACAACTTGCACTTTTTGATTTTAAGCTAATTGACTTATTTCACATAACGTAAATCATTCCTGTTATTATTCCTAGATTTTATTGGTGGTTTCGGTAATTGGTGATTTCACACAATAAGCTCCGCCCTAGGAGGATCTATCCTCCTAGGCTCCGCCAACTATATTTACTAACAAAAGGACCTTGTTTTCTTTTATGTGAAACTTTTGCCACTCAAGAAGTGAAACAGGTCTAACGGTTGGTGTTTTTCGGTTAGAGAAAGTGCGTTTCCTCCAAAAGTTGAATCCATTTTGAGACAAGATTAAAATAAGAAAAATACGTGTTTAATACTTTTATTTGAATTGTAATTGCCCAACAAGCAAATCAGTTTTGTACAAGTCTGTTTTGTTATTGAAAAGATGCTTTACATTCGAAATCCCTAAGATTAAAAATATGCATCTTTTAATTTTTAAAGTTAACCTATAAGGAATGATTTATTAAAAAATAAATATGTATTACTGACAAAACCTAATTTTTCGTATGGAGAAAAAATCAATTATTTATCAGCAAATAAATAATATTCTGTCAAAACACTGTATATATTTTCAATAACACTTAGTTTTCATAACGTTCAACCTAAACTAATAACGAGACAAAACAAAATATTTTCATGCGTTCCTGAGCCATCGGAGTAAAACATATTCAAAACTATTTTCTAAATTGCGTGACATTACCTTGTGTATTCCAAGCTCTGAACTGAATAAAAACTATTTTCATGTACATGAAACAACAAGGGTTATAACACCGTAATAGGCTTTGTTTTTACAAAGAGCACTTTTCATCCAATAATACCTCGAAAACTGTATTTCTAGACATTTCTAAAGATTAAAAAAAAAAGGATCCAATCGTTAAGTTCCAGCTTTTTTCTGATTTAATTCCCTGAAGAAACAAAGTTAGAGAAAAGATCTGAAAATTTCAGGATGACTATTCTTTTTTACTCTTTTGGGAAATAAAAGTTTCATGATCGTTGGAAAAGTACAGATTGGTTAAACTTAAAAAAAAAAAAAAACTAGGCATTGTTAACCATTAAATTCACATTTACTCTTACCATATTTTTTTTATTTAAAGACTAAGACCAAAACAGAAAATTCTATATAAAATTGCTTTTCTGCTTTTTTTTAATAAGAAAAATTTGCTTATTATGCTATCATTCTATTAGTCTAGGAAATATTGAAAAATAATTCATTATATTCATTAACACATGCCCTTAATTCAGTAACACACAACACTTTCTTAAATAATTGCATATAATGTATTTTAATTAGTAGAAATAAGTTTCATACGCCTTTTTTAGCATTCTTAGAGAAAGCTTTTGAGAAAACAGCTTTTGAAAGATTCAGAATTTTTCCGGTATCCTTTTAAGAGAAATCAAACATTCTAAGATGTTTTTCCGTTTTTAACTAGGCTAACATACGCTTAATAAATAATCAATTTAAACTTTGAAGACAGTGGTCACTGATTTAAAAAATATTTAGATATTTTTACACAATCTATAATAATAAAAGAAAGAGTCTGTCTGTGTGTATGTCTGTGGATCGCAAAAGACCTACTTAGAATGCTCTAAAAAATTCGAAATTTTTAATATAGATTCCTTTTAATACCTACGTGTGCACCTGAGGCTTAATTTTTTAATATTTGATTGTGATTTTTAATTAATATAATTAGTTTTTTAAAAAAAATTTCATACACGTGGGATTGCGGGACCATATCAGGGCTTGAAAATACATGGACCGGGTCGAAACGGGGGCTTGACGCCATCCTCAATTAGTTTGATTGATTGAGTTTGGTTGAGATATGCGCTCGCCCTAAGGCTGCTTCATCCTCTACTAGTGTTTGCTTTTTTAAGTGCGCATGCGCCAACGCGAATTTAATTTTGTTTTGATTTTGAGTGTATTTTCACAAGTAAGCATGCCTCTTAAAGAAAGCAATGCGAAGTTAACGGGTTCAAAGTAAGGCGGGACCATACTGCTAGTTTATTATAAAATGCAACTTTCGAGCCTCTTGGAAATGCTGCAAGTTAAGTAATGATCGAAAAATAAACATTTGTGTCGTAGTTTTAGTATCGTTTATAAATTTAGAAAAATGAATTTCAATGAGGCAACTTACTATTTTTTTTAGATTATTTAGAGTATTTTTATTTATTTTAATAAGTATTCTTTTCAAATGGACAGTATTTTGTACGATTATTTCAAATTTGCTACGAAACATGCCAATTATCATGCAGTTACAAAATACAAAATCAAAAACTAGGTATGGAATGAAAAATTAAGTTCCATGAGATTTCTGAAAATTCCTTTATTTTTTTAAAATCCTCCAACTTATAATGCATGAAAAATCCCCAAATGTAGTGAAGGAAATTTTAGTTAATTAACTAAAATTTCCTTCACTACATTTGTAACGTCCCAGTTTACACACCTAACAGTCTTCCCATATGCAAAGGGGCTGTACATATATAACGTTATCAATTTGGGGGGGGGGGGGGGGTAAGTTTAATGATATCGTAGGATATCGAGAGGGGGTGAGGGGTTAAGTTTGAAAACGTTATCATATTTTATTTATTTTCAACTTTCGTACATTGTGCAATATTCGCGTGTTTATTTCTAAATTTAATTGTGTGAAATCATTTTCAAATGAAATTTAAGGCACAAAACACATACAATATTTGAATGATTGAAATAACACCAGAAATATCTCACCTGCACTCCAGCATAAATATTATACAATTTTATAAAAACATTACTGATAATTATGGTATTCATATTGACTGTACACCAATAATTTTATGAAGGAATGGTGTGATATAGAATTAAAAACTTAAATTTTCTTGTTGTACCTGATAACGATATCATAGAGTAGGGGGGGGGGGGGGGGGTCGTGTAATGATAATGTTTGATATCGTAGGGGAGGGTCAAAAATATGTGTAAAACTGCTAACGTTATGACTTATGGCTTTCTTGGCGGGGGGCAAGATCGCCAAGCACTGCAACTTTAAGTCTATTGTACTAAGCCCCAGAAATGACACAAGCACAAGAGACAAACAAAGAAAGAGACGACACAAACACATCGACAAATAACAACATTTATTGACGTTCACAAACATCCATGCCTGACCGGGATTCGAACCTGACCCCAGCAGCTCCAAAGGCTAGAATCCTAACGATTGCGCCACCGGGACGGCAAACTGCTAACGTTATATGTGCACAGTCCCAAAACCAGGTGCATATCAAAAGCCTTTTGCTATCGGCGGCGGCAGAACACACTGACTGGCACACACACTCACACGCATTGTGATCGAATTAAAGCCGTTGTTTACCTCTCGCCACCTCTCACTTTACGTGGGTAAAGTGGATATTGCACTCTGCGAGATTACCGAGGGGAAACGTTGGAAGCGATCCGAGGCCTACCTTGATCACACGGGGATGTTGGAGACAGATCTATTGGTTCATTTTCTCTTGTGATTTGCATTGAGCAGAGACAAGCTTATTTCAAAATGTAGTGAAATAACTAATATCCTGATAATTATTTCATATAGGTATTTTAATGCGATTTAATTACCTATATTTTTAAGGCAGTCTTCAGCAAAAGTTTCTAAATCAATGGCAATTTTTGTGTCTCGACACTCTCCACCAAAATTTTAAAAAATACAGAGATGTGTCAGGGAAGCCTGATTGATACATACAAACAAAAAGAATAATATTTTTCTATATACCTCGCATTGTGTTGGAAAGTGTGTTTCCAGTTCACCATGGTATTGAAACTTAGGGTTTTTCAAAAAATTAAACACGTTTTGAAATGCCATATACTTCCAGCTTACAAGTTAATTTTAAGTGTCCTTACATCAAATTATTTTAAATTATTCTTAAAAAATGGGGAGGGGCAATTGAAAATAATAGTAGTAATGTTTAAAAGGGGTGATACTCATCAACTATAAGTCCAACTGTGCGCACTCTGAGTCGAAACAAAAACATCGGAAAACCAACAGGAAAGGGGAAAAATCAAATATTTTAATGCGATTTATTATAATTCCCGTTTTTAGTAGTTTTCCGAAGTTTTTGATCCGATCCAGGGAGCCATGAATACGTGATTGAACTAATAGAGTTAATATTAGAAAATAACGAAAAAGATAAATGTGACTAGAAAATACTATGCGATTGCTCGATCCATTTAAGAGCACCAGAATATTTACTCAATATAGTTGAGTGCAAGTTAGACAAACAGCCAAATGAAAACAGACTGTACAATGTCCCATTATTTCTTAATTCATTTCCAAAGGATTTAAAGGAAGTTTGTTCATTAAATATTTTATACATATTATATTATTTAAGCCAACTTAAGTCAAAGAGTAAAAGTAAACACCGTATAACTTTGTTATAAGAGGTTAATCTGGCGCTTCCATTTTGTTAAATATGCGTACTTTCTATTTTTGTTTATATATACATACCTACAAAAACAAAATATCATTCATATCAATTTTCACAATAGTTTTGTTTTAATTTAAAAAAAAACTCTATAAAAACCTGAACAAAAAGCAAGTGTTCATGAACGTAAACGTTTCATCCTTTCTACATGCGATGTAATTCGCCATCATAAGGAAGGTGATACATAATTAATGCCCAAAGGAATGCAATTCCTGATACCTTGAGGGGCTAAAACGTCATATTCCGGGGGAGAGGGTGATTCAGCAAAAAGTAACATTGGTCGAATTAGATTATGCTCCCCCTTTTTTAGTGACTTCAATTTGGGAGGGTTACATTTTGATATAGGATTACTGTTTCAGATCTACGAAGGTTCTTTTTAAGGCTTAAAGGGTTTGATATTGCTAGTTTTGTAAACGTACTTCAATAGTTTGTGAAAACACATTTTGATGTATTTTACTCAATTGTAAGTTCAGGGAAAAGCGAGAATAGTAAGAAAAAAATAATGTTTAAAAAGCTCAAAAATTTAATTAATGAAAGCGACAATTTTATTAAATGATAAATTTATGTCTAAACTATTAAGTACAGTAAAATGGTTGCCCCGGAGAGGACAAAGAAAATAAAAAATTTCCTCGCGTTTTAGAAACTCGTATTTAACCCTGATTTAATTGAAAAAAATATCTTTTAAATATTACAACCCACAACATTTTTTAAACAAAAAAAGTATATATTTTTTAAATATATATATATATATCTATATACATAAAAGGCGACTTCTGTTTGTCTGTCTGTTTGTATAGGACGCAAAAACTTAAGAACTACTCAACAGATCGTCACGAAATTTGGCACAAAAATTCATCTAATCTCCAGAACAAACATAGGCTAAGAATTTTTCGAATCCGACCTTTCCTTCTATCGTTTTCGAACGTTTTAAATGGGAAAATACACCACTTTCGCTCAAATCCGATAATTTTTCTCTTTCGTGATGCCATCAGGCAGAAAATTTTAAATAAAACTTTTTAGAAAACAATTGAAATTGAAAATGTTTAACTTATTTAATATTTGTTCATTGCCTTCAGAAACTAAATTAATAACTTGAAAAAATAATTGATATGTTTCAAGTGACGTAATCCTACCAGTCTCCATTTTATTATTTTATTGTTTATATATGATTTCATTTTAATTATGAATTTTTTAAAAGCATAGTTAAGCTTTTACTGAACTATGTTGTTTTTTGAAGGCCGTCGCACTACAGATGCATATTAAGGTTTTATGTCTTCCTTTTTTCGCCAAATACTTTGCCAAACTCGCCAATTTATTACAAAAAACGCGCAAAAGAGCATATTTTTTTTAATAGCTGGTTGGTTGTGAGATGGTCTTTGCGCCAGAGCTGAATGAGTGTAATGGCAGCTATATATTTTACTCGCCAAATTTTTCAAACACGCCAAATGAGCTAAAATGTTTTTATTCGAGAAATTACTATGAATATATTAATTTTATAGCATTTTTTAAATTTTGAATTTTTAAGGTAATATAAGTAACGGGTTTCTGTACTTTATAACGAACGGTAACAGCAATATAAGCTTATTATTCTATGACGGATTAAATGATAGATGAATTGAACTGACCTACATAAAAATGCAAATCGTTTGTTGTTTGCTGGAGTAGCTTATTTTTTAACTACTACTGATTATTTTTTACTTTAATATGCATTCTTTTTAATTTGAGCTTCTTATCAAAGGTATTTTTTTTAGTTAATATTAGTCATGACTATATCCAGGATGGGTTGTTAAATGGAAAATTACTGGGTAATCATATCTTATGTAACTCAAATGAAAGAAGAAAAAAATGGTTAAATTTAGTATTAACTTATTTTTTCACCTTTACCCGTGCAACCTCGGGTATAACAGCTAGTAATTCATTTCGGAGAATACTATAACGGTTCTAAACTTGCTTATGATGCTTTTTGAAAGCAAACCGGTTCCTTTAATAAAACCGAGGTATTGTAATACTAATAGGTATATATGTAGCATTTGGAACTACGTATTTTCGGATAATCAAACTTTCGGAAAGGTAGGGGGGGAGGGTTTGAATTACGTTCGTTCCCATTATTTTAATGAAAAAGTAACAACATTTAATTCTTATTTAAACTGAGTTCAATCCATTTGGAAGAAAATAAATAATACAGCATTTAATTAGGGAGGGGGTAAATGTCTTAGTATTAACTTCTTCCAAGTGGAAACAGTGCATTTCAAAAATTGTATCGAAATTAAATTGATTTATGTATGTTTATAAACAGATGGATTATTTTTTATTTACGTTTGTGGAAACGTGTGTTGGAAAATCCTTCAACAATAAAAATGTCTGCATGCGTAATTAAGTGGCGCCATCTAATAGTTTCTATATAAAATAGAAACGCACCCTTTATAATTCAGTACATCAACTTTTTTTTACATAGCTTTATGATCCTAATTTACCCCAGATGCTTTAAACTATGATGCATAAAATCTAGTTTCCAAATTTGATGCATCACATGTAATTTTTGTGTATAAAATAAGTTTTTGAAAAAAACCTGAAAATTTTCGGAAAATGAAGACGTTTCTAACTTCACATTTAAAAAAAAAATAACTATAACTCAAAAAATTAATCGGAAAGCTAGTTTATAATAAACACATTTATTTTAAGCAACGCACAAAAAAAGTACATTTCTGAATTGAATAATTAAAAAAGCTTAAGCGTTTAGAGAAACTTATCATCTAGGGAAACTGAACCCTGATAAAAATGCATTTAGTTTCCGTTTCCGTAAATACAAACTATAAAATTATATAGTCATATTATGGCAAAAAAAAAAACTAGAATAGCAAATGCTATTCGTAGCTTTTATATAAATTTCATTCAATATTGAGCAATTTATTCAGCATTCTTGCAATATTGACTTAAATTATTTTAAATAAAATGAAGAGTGAAACAGTATAAATAGAAATAAATTAATAAGTAGGTAAAATACCTAATAAATATATCGAAATCGTAAAAAAGCTGAGTAATCTACTGAAATCGTCTATAAACTCGTTTGTTGGGTTATAATCGGTTCCGGCTGTCTATTTCTAGCCTCCTTAAAAATATTTGTTGAAATATAACTAAAACAATCAAATGAAATGTTTTGAAAGTTTATCAGCAAGCGCCAGAAGACTGTCAAAGAAAATGGGGATAAACTAGATTTGGTTGTTTTCAGTACTACCATCCCACATAAAAATACAAATAACTTCTCTAATAAAGCACATTGAAATTGTGCAAACAAGTTAAAGATATTTAAAAAAAATAATTTCAGCCGATTAAAAAAAACTGCTATTTTTGTGGTACAGAGTCCCCTCAAAGGTTTAGAAAGGAATTATATTTAAAAAAAAAAAAAAGGTGTTGATATAGGAATTTTACTTAGAATTGCAGAACAATATTAGTTCTGAATCCAATTACTATTTTAATTTTATAATTAGGGTATTTAAATATCCCGATCCAATACAAAGAAAAATAATTGAAATCAAAAAGGATCGAGAATTTCAAAAAAAGCTCATAATAATCTTTCGTAAGCATTTTTTCCTGGCCGACTCAAATACTAAACTGAGTTAGCTAACAGGGAACTGAGCTCCAAGTGATTAAAAAAATACTTTATTTCTGAAAGGAAAAATTAATGGGAATGTTAAATGATTACTTTTGAACATGCATGTTTCCAAATGAGAATTATTTTAAGGGAGGGGAACATTTTGTTTATAAGACAAATGACGGTTGTATTTGTAAAAAGATAAATTATTTTCCAAGGTCAAATGATTTGAAAGACTTCCCTTTGTAGATTATTTAACTAATAGCATGAAGGTAACAAAGTCTAATATTTTTTTTAATTGATTCCATAATAGTTTATATTTCACAAAATACCAGTTCACCAATAGCATCATCAGATGCCCATTTTGAAGCCATAATTTCTGAAAGCAAAATTTTTAACATTTCAAGATTTAAAAACTTGTTACTTAAAACGATGAAAATTAAGTTCTTTATTAATACAATTTCCAATGATAAGGCATGTTTGTTCAACTTCAACCATTATCAATACATTGAAATTAACACATTAGAATAAAACATCAAACATATTATTGTAATGTTCAAAACACTTTAATTCATGGCTATAAACTACTATTAGAAAACTAATCAAGTGCTATAATTACACTAAGTTAAAAAAAATTAACATTTCATAATACTGGTAAATAACAGTAATTTTTAATTGGCAGTGATTTTATTCGGTACTTTAGGTATGCATAGACCTAGGAATTGGTATACAAATATAAAAAAAACATAACTAAAACCTATTTTAAATAATTTTAGTTTTTATTTTTTTAAATAATTAAGTACAGAAACTAATCTATAAGAAAAATTACAGGTACATCTTGAAAAGATTATTGTAGGGTAAGGTGGGGTAAGTGGGCCATTGGGGCAAGTGGGCCACCCCCCTGGCATTTCCCGAATTATGGAAGTAAAAAAAATCTGTTACAATATTTTTACGTTTTCACTCCAATAGATGCAGAAAACATTATGGCATCACTTTCATTTAAGGATATAACAAGGTACAATCTTTTT
Organism: Hylyphantes graminicola; assembly: GCA_023701765.1. Taxonomy (NCBI): domain Eukaryota; kingdom Metazoa; phylum Arthropoda; class Arachnida; order Araneae; family Linyphiidae; genus Hylyphantes; species Hylyphantes graminicola. The sequence continues at coordinate 41,236,078 of CM043117.1, read as the reverse complement.
TGTGAAAATTTTTTAAATTGCATCTTTTCGTAATTCACGTCATCATACTATTTTTTTTTTATTTCCAAACGGTTCCTGACACAAAACAAAATGTTATATATTTTGAAAGTGTATAAAACATTGTATCTTTTTGTAGTGCCATGTACTTGTGATGTTGATATGGTTAAAAGAAAATTGGGGTGGCCCATTTGCCCCGCGTTTGGGGTAAGTGGGCCACCACAATGGCGGGGTAAGTGGGCCATGGGTGGCCCACTTGCCCCAACTCTTTAATATACTTTAAAAAAAAGTCATATTCACTGATTCATAGGGTTTGTCATATTCACTATTCATAGTACTATTCATTGACACAGGCCAGTTTAAAATTTGTAGCCCTAACATTTTTTTTACACTACATGCAAAAATGACAAGATGAAAATTAACTTTTTTTTTTTGTAGTAAGCTTGCATGCCAGAAAAAGTTGCTATGGGGGAACTATTAAGATACATCATTACTTTTTTTTTTTTCAAACACTCAAAAAATTATGTAGATTATTCCACTTGTGCCACCATATCTCAACTAGTTATGTGTAAAAATATATTAGGGGGGTGGCCCACTTACCCCACCTTGCGGGGCAAGTTTCCCACTCGGATGACCAAAAAGAAAAACACATTTTTTAAATTTATTATTTGCCAATTTGTGTTAAGGTTGCCATGGGTACATTTATAACATATGAGAGAATGGACCACACAAAAAATAAGTTGTTAGGCCGATGACATCCAGTGGTATGAGGGTCTAAAGTCGAATTATACCAAAAAGGTGGCCCACTTACCCCACCTTACCCTATTTTTATAAAGAAATTTTAAATGTTTGATTAGTTTAAAAAAATATATATTTAAAAAACATACCTGGATATTTATAGATGTGTTAATACACAATTCTTCACTAACCTATTGTGTTACAGTTCCCATAATATAGGGAATCCTGGTTACAAATGGAAAACTTAGTAAATCAAATGGAAAAATTCAATAAAAAAGTACCAGATTGCGGATAAAAAGTTAGTTACAGTGTTTACTAAAACTGTTAAACGCTATGGATTATATCAAAAATTTAATAAAAACATACATTTCATAAATATATTAGAAACAATAAACTATCAAAAGAATAAATAACAAATGCTATATTTGATATGTTGAATTATGATTTTATAAAAAGAAATCAATAAAGAATCAAAGAGGTCAAAGCAATAAACAAGTGTGTAATAACAATTATAAATCTATACTTTAACTAACACACAATATGAAACAAGCTATTTTCCTTCATTTTTAACAACTAAAAGTGTGTTATATACAAATTTACAACTTCAAGTAGATTTTCACAGCAGTAAAAGTGTTGAGCAATGTTAAACAGATATTGCTCTCAGAACAGAAATTTAGGTTACAAAAGATTTATGTACACATTTGGTTTTATGGACTTAGAAATTTCTTCAGTTATAAAATAGCAGTTTTAGGTGAAGTATCAAATGCAGGGGAACTTATGGTCCAAATCTTACTTAATGGTTAAATAAAAAAATATGTGACAGAACTGGATAAGAAAATTCTTGAAAGTGGTGTCGAGTCATAAAAACAAAGTATGGGCGTCTTGTGATTTGTATTCCCTCTTTCTTCAAAGTACAAATTAAACTGTGCTTTAAAATTTTAGTTTGATAAGTGGCCATTTATATTAGGGAAAGGCAATATAAAAATTGAAGAATGTTTAAAACATCTATTCGACGGTGTACAGTTTTGAATTTTGGAGATTGTTGTCAAGTCGACTATTTCAATTATGAACAAATTTTTTTTTTTACTTCAACTATATAGAAGATATCTATCACAGCAAAAAAATAGATTTGTAAGTGAAAAAATAGATTAGAAACTAGGATTGGGTTAATTAAATATCCTTAACAAATTCTATAATTAAATACTGTTAATAACAGTTGATCCAAAATCTAAATTTTAATCTAAAAATATCCAGTAATTTAACCAATAAACAGTATAAACTAGTAATCTAAATTACCTAAACTTTGTTTTACACACACAACACATTACACATTTGTTATACAACCAGATTATAAGTAAAGCAATAATTCTAGCATTAGAAACAAGTGACAATCAAACAGTGTAGTGATATTGAGGACATACTTTAATTAAGATGTCAGGATCATTAGATGATTCAGAGCCATTTACCACATAACTTCTGGAATAAAAACTAGAATGGATAAGGAAAACAATACCAGACCAGGACAAATATGAAGAAAATATTGAAAAACTGAGAACTTATAACTGCTTTTTTTGTGTAAAACAGAAAGATAATTTTTAGATAAAACCAATGTGGAAGAACATTAAATGTTTAAAGCTATTTTTTGTGGTAGCAATGTGAAAATTAAAAACTTATGGTCTATGGAGGATTCAAAGAATTATTCTTCAGACACAATAAGAAAGTTTGTTAAAAATTGGAGACTTAGGCCAGATTTGACTGTGTTACCAGCGCTTCAGAACAATACTTCTAATAGAAACTACTTCATGGTTAATTTTTGGAAGACTTGATTAACAGGTTGATTGAGTGCAGTAAATGGCAAAAAGCCAGAAATCACACCAACACTTTTTTTAATTATCTTTCTGCAAATTCATACATAACATTTAAACAAGCACTTAATTAAATAAAGTTCAAAATACAAATATCATGCAAGAATAATTATGGGTTTGGTTCTTCACAAAAAAAGATCATTTAAAAGGGGGTTTTCTTCACCAAATCGGCTTCGTCCAATAAAGTTTCAAGTACGGCACACACTAAATACATTTTTTAAAGAAAACTTTACGAAAGTTAGAACAACGATATGCAAAAAAAATAGGCTAAGTCAAACACTACAAGAAACTGAATATACTTTTGGAAGGTCAAAATAACAAAATTTTACCTATTTTATATAGTGTAAAATCTAATGTAATACAAAAAACATTTTTTCGATGTGAATCGTGACTTTAAACTATATTTTTTAAGCCAATTAAAGAAATTTTAACTATGTTCACATCATCACAGTTGAACCAACTCATAACTTATATAACATTGAAGCAAGGGGCAAAAAAAACTTCAAATATTGGGATAACTTATCTTATAATGCTTTGTTGATTCAAACAACAAGACCTTAAAACACTCATACTTTTCATATTCGATAGAATTTGGTATTCAAGCAAATTAGAAAATACTTGAGAAATACAACATACAAATTGAAACTCTTATTACACACATTACAATGGGTATCAATTTTATTACTTTTTTTACAGGTTATATGTAAATACTAACCATTATCTTTGGCACAATTTTAAATGCAAGTATAAGCTTATTCTTCAAAAAGTAATGGTCATTACATGCGAGTTTGACATGTGACTGCAAAATCCAGTTACAGACATGAAATATAACAATAAGTGCATGATACATTTTTAAGATGTACTCTAATTCTATATGTTGAATACTGGTAGAATTTATCTTTGGGCATTGGAAGAGTATGAGAATGTTATAGCAAAATACTGTACAAATGGTTTTTGTGTTTTTGGAATTATAAAACAGGATTACACACAACTTGTAAAAAACATGGATTGTTTCAGAACAGAAAACAGACGATATTCAGGAAGATCTCATGCTTGTGACAATGAATGCACTGAATGATGACAGAAAAAACTATTCATTCAATGCTCCATTGATTGTAATAATCACTTTCCGGGAACCTGTAAAGAAACATTAGCAAATTATAACAACAAATGAATACTAAATAAGATTGCTGCTTACGTATTTCTACATTAGTATTTTTTATCCAAAAAAGTTTGACACAATAACAATTGAAGTGTGCAGGGGAAAAACCACTTAATTTTGTAGAAGACTCTCCTCATCAGCCTCTTTGGCGATGATAGCAAGTAATTGCCTAAATTGGTGTAAGGAAACCAGTTTCTACCCACCGAGATTCACGCAATACTCGATTCTGACGCTTGGACCAAGCAAAGAAGAAAGAGAGAAACCGGTTTCCTGTCGCCAATTCCTGCCAAGCAGACACAATTACAGGACGACTCCTAATAAATCAAGCGGTTCTTCCAGTGTACTCTTATAAATTAGTATTCCCTTAAATGTTTATCTAACAGAATACAACAAATTACTAATTGGGAATGTTTTTTAAGTAGTTTAAAATTATAATATACCAGACATAAGTGTTAATTATTCTTCATTGATATTTGTTAGCTTATTGACAAAATAATCTTATTATAATACTTATATTTTGAAATGCATTAATTTAGCAAACATCAAGCAATGATTATTGAATGTTTGATGATAAATAGTTTAATTCAAACAGGATTTTTTTTTGTTATTACTAAATATTTTGAAGATATTGAATTTTTAAAAAAATTTTCAATGACCAATTATTCCATTTTTAGAGCAAGCAATTTTAAATATCTGTTATTAGAACTTCAAATAAATTAAGCAAATGATAATGAAAATAAATCGAATTTGAGAAATAAAGTGAATTATAAGTTTTAAGTACAACTACATTTCTGTATGGCAATTTTTTTTAACCTAAGGTGTAAAAATCATGATTGAAAATGATTATACCTTGCCTTGCGACTCGTCACGCCTTATAGGCGCATGAGGCCGCATGAAAATGATTATAGGTGACAGTTAATGCTACAACAGGGTGGCTACAGAAATTGAAATGTAAAATTCCCTGAGATGTCCCTGATTTCCAGAATATTTTAAAAAAAATTCCCAGAGATTTCAAATTTTGTTTAAAAACTAATTTTTGAAGTAATACATATAAAAATAACTTAAACACAAAAATAAAATGACTAACTTTGCATTAATTTTTCCATAGCAAAAAAGGAGGTGTGAATTTCATCTTTTATCTCCCAACACAAAATATATAATTAACATTTCCTACAGTGGTTCTTGATATTTTCATAAAGTAAACATTTCAAAAATTCCGCATTTATAACTTCACTATCATTTTCACCAGAACTAAAAAATTTCCCAATTTTATATGTTTTTTTTTAACACTTTCAGTGTGTTTCTTCGAGTTGATATGATTTTTAATGTCACTTAAACCACCATGAGCAATTTTAATATCACAAGCACACACTGCGCAGAAAGGAAAATCGGGTCCTTTCCGAGAAATTCCGATGCATGGGAATTGTTTTGAGTAAGAGTCTAAAAAACTTGATATTGTTTAGTTTCATGACTCTTACATGTTTAAAATGATACACGAATATAAACCAAAGCAGAATTCACTAGCATTTTTATAGCTTACAAACGAAACCATAGAGAACGAAACAATAAACAAACTCATTCCAATCCGAGCGCGCTACCGCTAAAAATGGGTCGGTCCTGAGTGAACGGGTCCAAAAGAACGGATCCACAAAGGGAACGATCATCCGTATCCTATATCGCGTCGAATGAAAGACCCGTTACAGACCGGAAAATCCCTCCGAGATCGCTGGTAATGGGTCGTTCCAGAGTGAACGAGGTCAAATGAACCGACCCACTAAAGGATCGGTTCCTCTACGTCGAAAAAAAATCCCTTATTTTAAAAAATTGGGGGTTAATAGGTAAATTTCCCTGATATTCTAAGGATTGCAAATTTCCCTGAGAATTCCCTGATTTCCCGGTCTTGTCGCCACCCTATACAAGCACACTTATTTTGCTATGGGCATGGTCTGATTCTTTGAACAAAAGATTAAAAAGCAGATTCCAGAGGTTGACTAGTAACAGCTGGCAGTGTTCCCTAATAATTAAAAATATTTTCTTAAAATCCATACCAGCTCTATTTCTGTGTTCACACAGCCAAATTCCTTGCCAAGTGCCAAGGTTCAGCTGCCCATCGGTAATCGGAATGGTCAAACTCGATCCCAGAAAACATGCTTTAATGTGAGCAGGCTGCAATACATAGACAAACAATTAGAAGACAACCTTAATTTTAATACTTATCGCCAATAACTTTATATGAAAGGAATAATTATAAAAAAGCAACACTAACATAAATCAAAAATTTATTTAAATGGATAAGGTTCAGAAAAACAGTTTTTTTCAGTTGCCAATTTAAATAATCAGAACCTAACATTAAATTAAAAATAAAAAGCATTTAGCATTCAATGTCATGCACATTATTATTGGAAAATCTAAACACAACAGCAAAATGTTTATTTTTAATCACTTTCACATACCATATCATCAGGACCTTCACAGGAATGCTTGAAATTAGTGGACTAAAAACAAAGAGAAGAATATATTGAATGCAATTAAAAACATTTGCAAGCCCTGATATAAAGTTTCATAAAAAGCAAGAGCAATCTTGAAGTTAATATTGTGTCTGGGATCTTGATCCTTATTTTTAAATTGTTTCTCAATAGCAATAGTCCATGCCGTTTACAATAGAATAAAATAAAATTGATGTGTACATTTTTTTTATAAAAATATATCATGTTTTTGAACTAACTTTTGAGAAGTAATGAAGAGTGAACTAATATTGGTTACTACCTTAACTTGCCATCAAACTTAGGTTAAAATTGCACTCTATTTCAGCCAAAATGTTGCTAAGGTGTAATATAAAAGTACTAAAGTGTAATATAAAGCTACTAAAATCATACAAATATACATAACAAACATTTCTGCAATGGGGATCAATGTATTTATCTTTAAAAAAAAAAGAAATTTTGAAAATTAACTTTGTCCCTAAAACTTTAAGGAACTGAAAATTAATATAAAGGCAGTATCCATGTTATATAGCTACACTCATCTCATAGAATATGAAAATATATACCAATTTCATATAATAAAAAGATTATGCAGCTAAAATTCTAATGATTATTCACTCTTTCCGTTAACAATTTGCTCTTTTGACATTTAGTACATTTTAATCTGTTGTTTGATCTGTTGTTAAATTTTAATCTGCTGTTGCAGACTAACTTCCTGACAGCATCTACAAAGTAGCTATTATGCTGCATTTGAATATCAAGCTCTTGATTGAGATTTAGGTTGCAATGCAACTATGTAGGGCGGTAACAATAAAATAACTAGGATTTTTTTTAAAAAAAAGCCTCCCAAGGATGTGAGGCGAGACAATATTCACTAGCAGCTCAAAATTATGACTTCTTCCATAGGCCATACTATTAAAGAAATTGACTTTTCATTTATTTTTTTATTTAAAATTGCACACATTGATTTTCATTTTATTCTAGAACTAGCAAATTTATACCCGCACTTCGCACGGATTAAATAAATATCAAATCGATCCAAGTATGTGTACCATATAACCTGTTATAAAATCATAAACTTAAGTTATTCTCTTTCCACTCGTTATCAAGTAAAAAATCTCAATTCATTGCCCTAATATTCTAAAATCAAAAATACGCTGTAAAATGTACTCATAAATGTTATCACAATTCCCTCATAAATACATAAAACATTTTTTCACTCTTTTGGCTCGTTTTGGTAAATAATTTGGCGAGAAAATGGATATAGCTACAAACACACACATTATACAGCTCTAACACAACGTCCTTAGCATATCCAACCAGCTTATAAATTATTTTAAAAAACATTTTGCCCATTTGGCGAGTTTTAATAAATAATTTGGCGAGATTGGCAACATATTTGGCGAAACAATAAAGACATAATACCCTTATATGCAGCTCTAGTGTGATGGCTTTATTAACCATCATAGTTCAGTAATAGCTTAACAAACATTTTGCTCATTTGGCGAGTTTTAATAAATGAATTGGCGAGATTGGCAATTTATTTGGCGAAAAAGTAAAGACATAAAACCCTAATATGCAACTCGTGCGATGACCTTTATTAACCATCATTGTTCAGTAATAGCTTAACAAACCATTTGCCCATTTGGCGAGTTTTTATTATAATTTGGCGGGATTGGCAACGTATTTGGAGAGAAAATAAAGACCTAACGGCAGCTCTAGAACTTATAGGTAAACTACACATTTATTGTTTGAACATGCATATTTGTAATCAACAGAACCATCATTGACGAAATCATCAACTAAACCCATAAGAAATCCAGGAATCAAGACTTGTTGGAAATACGTCACTTGAAACATATCAATTATTTTCAAATAATGAATTTAGTTTCTGAAAGTTATGGCAACACAATAAAATAAACATTTTCAATTTTATTTATTTTCGTTGAAAGTTTTATTTAATTGTTTCTTCAGATGGCAACAGGAAAGAAAAGAAATCGTCGGATTTGAGCCAAAGTGGTGTAGTTTTCCCAGAAAATTCGAATTTTCTCTAAAAATAGAACACTTTGAGCTCTGGAAGTTCTTATTCTGTAACTCAAGTATGAACTACGTATTTGTATAAGTTACGAGTCAAACAAATGTCTAGTTTGTGAGTTTCAGAGAGACATACATACATACACACACACACACACAAAACTTCATTTTTATTATTATAGATTGATAGCAGGACATCATGGGTCATTGAAGGAAACTATAAAATCTCAGACCCCAGTCACAATATTTATTCTGGGAAAATATTCTCTTTATTTTCAAATGTTAGTAAAGCACATAGAATAGATAACAAATCTAGATTTATAAGGAGCGAAAAAAAAAACATTTATACAGACATTGACTAATATAAATGGAAAATTTCATTTAAAAACTAAAATTAAATTATACTACAGAATGAATGATTAACAAAGTAAATTATCAATTAAGATATGAAAAATGTTCTTACTTCAGGTACAAGTTGTGTAAGAAACATCTCCATATCGGCGCTGAAATTATTTAAAAAAATTTATTACTAAATAATTTTTAAAACTGTAAGAATCATTTGTAAAATTGAATTACAAATTGAAATAAATATACATTTGAAATAAAAAGTGTGTTTGGAGGTTTAAAAAGTTAATTTTTAATTTGACAAAGATTAGAACTAATACTGAAATTTTATCAATAATAACTAATTTAAACAATTTAGTATATTTTAAGAATATTTAAATGACTTCAATAATTCAAACAGACAAATATCAATATAATAAAAACCACAACTAAAGACAAACACATAAAAGGATAAGCCTATAATAAATATAGTTGAAAAAATTACCGAACATGTGGATCCCAATTCTGAAATATTAAAAAAAATATATTGTTAAAACGTGACTCATAGACACACAAAAAAATTGATTAGTGTAGAACAAAAGGGAATTTTTTTAAATAGCAAATAGTATCTTACCTCATTCAGAGCAAGGCTAGCAGAAGTATGCATAACTGTAAAAAAAAACATTTCTTTTACAAATAAATATCTAAAATATGTGTGCATACAACAAGCAATTATTAATTTCTTGCATCTTTACCTTAGGGGAATCTATAAACTATGTGAGGTGGTCTAGGCAATATTTTAACCCCCCAGCCTCTTGGTAAATCAGGGTTGCCACATAAGTTGGAAAACCAAATTCCCTGACTTTTCCAGGTTTTCCAGAGAATTTTAAGAAAATTCCAGGTTTTATCGACCCGAATTAAAAGTACAATATTAAACTTTTATACCTAAAGAAACCTGGTACAACATGCGCCAAAGTAACAAGGACTATGATTCGTTTCTTAAAGGGACTAGTGCTATCTTGATAACTTTTTTTAATTCCTAAGAAAGTTAAAATTTGATATTTGAAAAGATATCCAAGTCAAGGTTGCAATTGCTTTCTTGTTGCTCTTATAAATTCATACATAACTTAAGAAAAACGAATTTTTTATCAAGAACTTTTTAATGTTTATTACAAAATATATTAGTAAGATACTAACGTAATTTCTAACTAACTAAACAACAACTAACAAACTACAGTAAAATGAAAACCCATTAAACAGAGTAATCCAGCAAAATTGCTGGTAAAAATTCAACACATTTCAGGCTTATTTCCAAATTTGTAAGGACGCTTCCACAACTAATTATACCACTACGTTTTCAAATTTGTACTTGTAAAATCAATTGGCAAATTACCAAAACTTACCAAATAATAACTAAAGTAAAACGACCTCTCTTCTATATTAAAAAAAGGCGGGCCTTTAAAATGAATGGTAATTTAAAAAAAAAAGTCAAAGCGGGGTGTGTTGTTCATAGGATTACAGTTACTATTTTAAGTCAAAATCTTCAATTTTAATGAAAAACAAATAACATAGGATCCTCTTTTATTAGAAATACTTTTTAGACTGTTGAAGGAGAGTCGGATGGTTCTATTTCACCCATGTTAATTTTACTAACATTTTTTAAATATATACCATCGTTTTTTAAATTTTACTAAATTTAATATTTTTCTCAAGAACTATATGAGAATAATTTTTTTTTTGTAGTTTATTCCTTACATATAGCTTTTTGATTTAAACGAAGGATATTTCATAGTTTAAAAAAATACTTTTAGAGTGATTTTAAAATATATTAAAAAACTACACAGAAATCTGATTTAAAGTTGTATAACTTTCTTAGGGCATATATTTAAAATTCCTCAGTTAAAACTAAAGAACTATTCATGGGGAAGAAATAATAAAACAAAACATGTTGATATCTTTTATAGTTCCTGAGAAAAATGTTCCTAATTATTAAAAAACCTTATATTTCAAGAAATGCAAAAGAAAATTAAGGTATAGGTAAGAACTGATGTACAGAGTTTCTGAAAAATGCTCATATAAAAAAACCCTACTAAACAGAAATCATAATGTTTGTCGAAAATTAAAGCTACAGTAATGCAGATTAAAATTGAAAAAAGACAGAAAATCAACATTTTTTACCCAAACATTAGTTTATTTAAAAAATAGTTTATTTAAAAAATACTTCATTGGTTATATTATAATTTTTAAAAATACTAACTTTATTTACTACTTTACATCTGTTAGCTTAATGATTTATTTCCTTAAGTTTTAACTAAGACTTGAACATTTCGATTGTTAAAAAAAATCATCAAAAATCGGTGAATCAAGGCCTTTCAAAATCAGCAAATCGAAATTTTTTGAAAATTAATAAATCAAAATCTCAAAGATCGGTAAATCCCGAACTTCAGAAAGTCAAGAAAACAGTAAATTCTCAGAAATCATTGAATTGCGATCCTTCTGAAATCGGTAAATTGCGAATACCCTAAAAGTCGTCAAATCATGCAGTTCAAAAATCGTAATTTCGCGAACCATTAAAGCACGAAAATATCTCTTAAACTCTGAAGATCTATTATCACAAATTGCAATTAACGACACCTTGAAAATCCATAAATTCCGAAATTATAAAATAAGTAAAATAGCGAATTTGGCACTGTAAAGAACCATACTATAATCAAGACACACTCAATCCGAACACTTTTAAATTTCGGCCGATAGACCGATTTTTTAAAAACTTTAACCTGTCAAAAATAATATAAAAAAAAAACAGAAAGGCCGAAGTAGAAAAAACGTCGAAATAAAGTTTCAAACATGTTTATAAGCAGGTTTCTGACTAAGCACACAAGCCTGAAAATATTTGTCTACCATCCAAGTTTCAAACGTAAACCAAAGAAAAAAAAAAAAATCTAATCTTCCTGTGATAACAGTCACGATAATCATGAACACTTGATCAAAGGAAAATATTCTGGTTGGTCCGATTGGCCTGAACCGGAGCTACAAAAGTAACGAGGCGATCTCTTCCGATCAAGCAGTGTCAAAAAACACAACAACTGTTAATCGTTATGAGTCAATGCGACTTCATCAGTAGATTGCGCGAAAAATTATTACTAGGAAGCAAAATAAGTAAATCAGGAAGCATTATTGGATTATACTAGCCGGTAACTGATATTCGAAAATCGAAACATCTTATAGTGTTATCAAATCTAATTCATCTTCAAATTATAATTGAATTTGTTTATATTTATTATTAAATTTTATTATTTAGACTAATTATTCTGTACTGCAGATCAAAACTTCGTAGTAGACAAATTATTGATCCATACAAAAATAGAAAAATTAGAACATAACTCGAAGACCACTTAGCCGTAAAACCATCAATACCGGCAAATAAAAAAACTTCAAATATCAGTAAAAACGACGAAATCGCATCTTCAAAAATCGGCAAATTTAAGTCTCTTGAAAATAAACGTACTTGAAAAATTAGCATACCACTTAACTTTAAATTCTGCCCAAATAATAAATCAAGGCCAACTTCGAAACAACGGAAGATCGAGGAACTAGCAAACGAATCGCGAAACTCAATAACTTTGAAAGACGAAACTAACGAAATTTCAACTGACGAGACGAAATTCTAAATCGTAAAAAAAAAAGATAAATCGCGTAGAAATTGAACATCCACAGAAAAATCGAGAACTCTTGAAAATCATCTAGGTTGTTAGCCTAGTGATTTATTTATGGCAAAACGTAATGTCGTTATCTTTCGATTTTATTTAGCGCCGAGTAATTTTTTGCGCGATTCATGATTTCATCTTTCTAGTAGCTTTTAAATACTATCCATAAATCTTCTTAATCAATTTCATAAATAACTTTTAAAACGCAACGAAAGAGAAGTAAAAAAACATTGAGAATAAAAATAACAACCACTCTAAGAACGGGTGGTTCGTATTGAGACAGGAGCGATGATCTTGTGATGGAATAGGCGGGGGGATAAGAGGGGAAGCGAGTTTCTTCGTAGAACAGGTAATTGTTGGAAACCACTCTGGCGGTTTCTGGCGTATTTGGCGCGAAAAATCGGAATAAAGTCCGCAAAAACTCGAATACAAGTTTGAAAAAAAGTAGAAAAATCCATGGAATGAAAAATTCCCTGACTTTTCCAGAAAATCGGAAGATTTTGGATTTTCCCTGACTTTTCCCTGATCTTTAGAGGCCGTTTTCATTTTCCCTGACAATTCCAGGTTTTCCCTGTTTTCCCGGTGCGTGGCAACCCTGTAAATTTCATGAGATTTGGTTCAATCCCTTCTCCTAATTTAATATGAGATATTTCAAAATTCGCAAAGGAAGGGTGCAGTAGCCGCCGTTGACACAACCACAAGGCTAATGGCACCCATGAGGGTGGAAATCTGGTATTCCGATTCACGAAGCTTCCACCTCTCAATATAGGGTGTATTTCTCAAGACAACCTGCACCCATTGTTACTGCACTGTGACACATCGCAGAACTTTTGTATCCACAGATTTAACAAGCATGTTAACTGCATTTACTCAGATGGATTATAGTAAGTAGTCAAAATATTGGGCTAACACCATAACATAGCATCTTGTATTGGGCCAAGCCTACTAATCAAAGAATAAACCAATTAAAAAACTTTTTAAGACCCTGGTTAGTATATTTTATAATCTTGCCAATAAAATTGTTCAGGGGCACAGCAAAAAAAATATTAAAAAGACATGCACATCAAATATGACCAGACGCTCTGGTTTAGGGGGAACAGACCCGCCTTTTGTTTCACTATCCAAGGACCAAATGTCCCACCAAAACATCCCGCTTTTCTGTTTCAGTCCTGCAAGGTGCCGAAAAACAAGAAAAATAACAGATTTTACAAACTTTTTGTTTACTTGTGTTAAATAATGTATTTTGTAAAACTTGTGTTAAAAACATTGAAATGGGGATTAAAATTATCTTACTAGTATTTATTCTTATATTTGATTACTAAAGAGAAAGCTAACTTTTTATTTACTATTCCTCAGTTATAAATTATTATTATTTGCTACATTAGTTCTGCCCAGTTGGGAAATTTTGGGTATGAAGGGGTGTATAATATGAAGAATTTTTAGACGATGGAATGTAAAGATTTTTGATTTTGAAAATCCAGTCCATTATGCTAGCAAAGGTCCACAGTCTGCAGAACTTCATCCAACAAATTGTTATAAAAATATAATCCACACATTTTATCAATTAGGGAAAAACTTACATTAAAGTTGAATGCACTATTAGTTTCTTAATCATGCATTAGAATTTACGCATTATAAATTTTCTTGATACAATTCTGATCTAGCCAAATATTAAAAAAAATAAAGTCTGATTAAGGTATTGAAAATAAATATAAACTCTTCCAGATAGAAATTAAGTAAATATCCCTTAATAATTGTTTGAAAAAATTTACAAATTAATTTCGAATATCATTTATGAGGTTTTTTTGGCTGCGCTTCCGCAGACCAACCGTTGGCAACCCTATAGCACGCTTTCTACCACGCTTGGCGACATTTTTCGACTTCGGCAGAGCGACCGTTGGTTTTTCCCTTTCTGGATATGAAAGAGGGAGAATCACGTTCGGTAGTTTCCCTAAAGATGCGAAAATAATGAAGATTTTTCCTTTTCTTAATTGTTGAATGTTGTCGGGTATTTAGCTTTCCTAACAGATTTCTTTTCTTCTGACTTCTAATATTAGGCTATGTGTAGGATGGTAGATTAGGTAAGGGGGTAAAAATTTTGACACGTGTGTCTGTGGTGTCTTCGTTGTTTTCCGTGATCACTTTTATAGCCGTTTTATTGGATCAAAATGTCATTTTCACTCTGTTTAGTGTTCTGGTGGCGTCAAACTGCGTTTTTTACACGTTTTGAAAGGGCGCGGTGCTGATTTTTTTTAATGTGTTTTTCAACCTCGGTCATGGGGTAGGCTGCCCTGCCGTATAACTTTTTTGGTTTTAAAGGTATTGCTGAAAGACGAAAAAAGCTACACACTTCAAAATTGGTCCACGAATTACCGGTACGTGTCGTGTACGTCATTGTAAGGTTTTCGAGAAAACTGCGAAGTTGAAAGGGGTAGCTGCGATTAAAAAAGCGGTAAAAAAGAAGTGGGGGGGGGGGGGGACACACCTATAATTTGGGTGCATGTACAGTACAGGGTTGTTATAAAAAAACGTTCGCTATTCGGAGCGAGGGGGGAAAATAATGGAATTATAAAAAACACAGAATCATAAAAAAGAATAATCATAAAAAACAAACTCGTCTCTTACCAGGGTTCTATATACGAAGCGTAGTCAACCATGGCCCATTTCGGCCAACACAGCTAATTACGCCTCGTAATTTAGAACACTGGTCAAGAGACGAGTTTCTTTTTTTTTTTTCGAAAAAGAAGCAAATCATAAAACAGAAACTCGTCTCTTGACCAGGGTTCCAAATACGATGGTGAACCCAATTATGGCCAACACAGCCAATTATGTCTCGTAATTTAGAACCTTGGTCAAAAGACGAGTATATTTTTTATGATGCCATTCTTTTCCTCCCTTCTTGATTAGTAGGTTATCTCAAAGTTCGTTACATTTGGATTATTCATTGAAGCTACAGACCACTCCTAACAGCGAGCGTTATTTTATAACCACCCTGTACTTAACCCCCCTCCCCCTTAAAAAATTGCAATTTAATCTTTATCTCGTACAAAGTCATGTTACAATATTTTAGTGCATATTCGGCATCCTTTTTTCACTTGGAGCCATAAGATAAAATAAATGAAGTATTTATAGTATGTATTAGTTTAGAAGTGATCTAGGTTAGGTTTGAATTATCGTCGCACTAGAGCTACACGAGGGCTATTGGCGCGGGGCGTCGTATTTTAGAACCACAGTCAGGTGACGAGCCAACACCTGAATAGGCACCCAACGCAACCGTTAAGGGCGACATCGTACGCGGCGTTAGGACTTTGAAGGATATTTAACGTGCACTATCCCTTACACGGTATTATTCGTCGAACATTTTTGGCTGCACGGGCCGTTTATAGGTCGGCAGCTATTTTGGCGATGCCCGGACCCGAACCTGTTACTTTCCGCGTGCTAAACGAGTGCTTAAGGGGTCTAAGGAGTCTTAAAAATGTGCAAAGAAGGAACTACAAAGTATAGTTTGATCTGTCATGTAATTTTTTAACTATTCAATATACAAGTATAATTTTTTTATATGTAATTCTACAAGATTTATTTATTATAAAACAAATTTTAAAATTTATGAAACTTTAGCCAAAACTAAAATAAATGATATTAAACATAAAGCTATTTTAACACATTGTGATTAGGCTTGCGCGGCAAATTTTGAGGTCAAAATTGAAAAAATGACCAAGAAAATGACTTTATATTGTACAAATATGTACAAACTAGGACTTATACCTAAATTCTCAGCTCAATTTTAATTAGAGATTATTTTAAGAACTTTTTTCTAAAAAAATTAATAAATGTTTTTAAATTTTGATTTTAAATTTATTTTTAAATAATTTTTAATTAAAATTGAGCTGAGAATTTAGGTATAAGTCCTAGTTTGTACATATTTGTACAATATAAAGTCATTTTCTTGGTTATTTTTTCAATTTTGACCTCAAAATTTGCCGCGCAAGCCTAATCACAATGTGTCAAAATAGCTTTATGTTTAATATCATTTATTTTAGTTTTGGCTAAAGTTTCATAAATTTTAAAATTTGTTTTATAATAAATAAATCTTGTAGAATTACATATAAAAAAATTATACTTGTATATTGAGTAGTTAAAAAATTACATGGCAGATCAAACTATACTTTGTAGTTCCTTCTTTGCACATTTTTAAGACTCCTTAGACCCCTTAACCGACTGGGCTCCCCAGCCCCCTTAGAAGAGAACTAGAGCTGTTGCACAATTGTTTGGTTTAGTTTGAATTATCGTGGCACTAGAGCTACACGAGGACTATTGACGACGGGCGTCGTATTTTAGAACCGCAATTAAGTGACGAGCCAACATCTGAGTAGGCATCCAACGCAACCGTTAAGTGCGACATTGTACGCAGCGTTAGGACTTTGAAGGACATTTAACGTGCACTATCCCTTACACGGGGTATTACCCGTCGAACACTTATGGCTACACAGGCCACTTATAGGTCGGCAGCTATTTTGGCGATGCCCGGACCGAACCTGGGACCTTTCGCATGCTAGGGAGTGCCTAACCGACTGGGCTCCCCAGCCTTTAAATTTTAATAGTTTTAAATAAAGAAATTAAATTAAAATTTGAAGATGAATTAAGCTTAGTCTGATGTGTTCGAATATCGGTTACTGTGTGTGTGGCCAGTGCAATCCAATAATACTACCTGATCAGATCTACTTATTTAGCTGCCTAGTAATTTTCACGAAAACCGTCGATGAGGTCACATTGCCTGAAAATTATTGATTTTTTTTTTTTTTTTTTTTTTTGCCTTTGCGTGATCGGGAGAGCACCTCGTTTCTTTAGTAGCTCGAGTTCAGGTCAATCGGCCCAACCAGAATATTTACCTTTAACCCTTTAACCTCACAAGGTAGGAGAATTTCTCATCCCCGAAATACGAGTTTTTCTAGGCAGGAAAAAAGCGAAATGGAATCGTCCTGTATCAAAAAATACCCAAGTGATTATTTCGGCCGTTAGTCATCCTATGGAATCGGACCTTTTTAACTTTGTGAATAAATAACATTCTAAGTTGATTGCATGAAACAAAATTTTCATAAGGGGAGGTCTTCATATTAAAAATGTTAACAACTTTGAAATTTCCTATAGTAACACCCATATTTGATTATTTAGAAATGTTAAGCATCCTCGAAAACCCCTAAATCTTAGTTTTTGTTACATTTGGATGAATATTTAACGAGTTATTCCATCGAATCACTTGATGTCCTATGGGGGACCATCTCAAGGTTGTTGGTTTAATGATGTTTATCTTCCTTTCCAAAGCCGTATTTGCTTATCAAGCTCATATATAATCTTTTACACTGTCCCCTGAAGCGCAATTAAAAAGTATTTAGTGATTTACTCAGCAAATTATGAATAAAAGTAATTAAAAATTTGGGTTCCGCTTAAACTTTCTGTCTGTAATATATTTCTGTAAAAATTTTGAGGGGTTTCTATTCATAATTTTTTTAAAAATTAAACTAATAATTATTTTAAAATATAAAAACTGTTTTAAATACCCCAATATTGAATGCATTTTATTTGGGTTGTTATAATTTTTTTTCAGTAAAAAATTCGTTTCATTATCTTAATTATTTATAGATTGGGATAGTTTTTTATGTGCAACTCATTTAACATTATGGCACCTAAACTTGGCACGTCTCTAACTCCCCTAATAATGCTTAAAAACTAACAAAATTTGGTATTTCGTATTGACATAGGTCATAGATTAGAAATATGGACTCAAAAAGGGGTGTTGCCATTGGAAATTTTAAAGTTAGTAACATTTTTAATATGAAGACGGCCCCTTATGCAAATTTTGTGTCATGCAATTAACTCAGAATGTTATTTTTATACAAAGTCAAAGAGGTCCGATTATATAGGATGACTAACAACCGAAATGATCACTAGCGGATACTTTTTTTTCCACAGCACGCTTAATTTTTAACATACCCAACACCCCTATTTGTGAAACGAAACGGCCGTAACCGGCCTTCCCGATGTTTGCTGGTAGAGCTGTCCTGGGCCGGTTTCGAGGTTAAAGGGTTAATCAAGTATTCGTGAGTATTGTGATCTTTTTAACACAAGAACAGCTCGATTTTCTTTTGCGTTTGATTTTTTTTTTTTTGTTGCTTGGAAAGAAGGCTTACTATGTAGTAAAGTAACAAGGTAAAGAGTTTATGATTTTTGTACACAATTCTATTTGAGCATATGATCACCCTCGCTAAGTTTACACAGGGAGCTTGTTCACTTTATTTAAATTTGTAAATATAAATACATATATCCATTACTCTAGAAGCACTAGTACTATAACTAGGTGACACAGTTGTAAATACACTTTGGATATTGTTGTTTTAGACCCAGGTTACGAATAAATGGCATCATGATTGCCTTTTTTATTACAATCAATTTCATACTATCTATTTTGATCATTTCTATACATTTCGAAGATTTTGTATCATGCTGTAATCCAGTGGTTCCCAACCTGGGGGCGATCGCCCCCAAGTGGGCGATTTGCGTTATCAAGGGGGCAAAAAATACTTGAGGGGCGATCAGGGGAGTTACGGATCAGGGGGCGATGAGTATTCTTAGGGGGAAAAATTTACTCTCTTAAAACGAACGAGCGATTTTAACTCAGTCTGATTAATTTTCACTCCTCCTGTCTGGAAAATGCACTTCTCCTTTTGGAGTGGATCCTTTGTGTGTTAAACCTCCGACAGGATCACTCCAAACGAGTGATTTTAACTCAGTCTGAGTTAATATTCACTCCTTTCCAGTGTCGAAAATGCACTTCTCCAACTGGAGTGGATTTTACTCTTTTGTTTTAAGAGTGTAAATAATGTTGTTCCTTTGTTCAGTAAAACCATTTTCCAACCATAACCAAACCAGCCAATTTTGAAACAATACTTTAAACAAAAAAGAGCCAACGTAACAATACTTTAAAACTCTCTTAAATTTTCTAGAAACCAGTAAAAATATAGTTAATTACCTCACTTTTGTTCTTTAAAAATATGTGTTTTACGTTTTTTTCTATTTAATTTAAAAGTGACCGGATAAAGCTTCTTTGGTTGTTTTTATAAACGGTAGTGAATGTTATAAAACTGTTTTATAGTTACACTTTAACTCAGATTATGATAAGACATAACGTGAAAATTAAAAGGGGGCGATGGCTGTTAATCTACCTAAAGAAGGGGGCGATAGTCCATAAAAGGTTGGGAACCACTGCTGTAATCTATGATCGAATATGTGAAGCGTGGAGCTAAAGTATAGTTAGAATGTACACAGTTGAGAAATGAGATATAAAAATGACTATAATAAAAAAAAGTAAGTTAGGTGCCATGGATTTGTAACCAGGGTCTAAAACAACAATAGCCAAAGTGTATTTTTACTGTGTCACCTAGTTATAGTACTAGTACTTCTAGAGTAATGGAATTTTAAATTTGAATATTTTTTGGAAATGTTCAAAAGGGACTGCACAAAATAGACTATAATAAAAAAAAGTAAGTGAGTTGCCATAGGTTTTTCATCTGGGTCTAAAACTACAATATTTGAAGTGTATTTATAACTGTGTCTCAAAGTTCCTGACTCGTGCCTTCTCGAGTTATTGACCTTTGAATGTAGCCTTTTTTCGAAAATGGTCATCTTTGAAACTCTGTAACTACTAAATTAAAGGGCCACCCATGGTGTTTTGTATTTTTCTATGTACTACCCTAATGTGTGCAACTACTCCAATATTATTTTTGTTGCTAGCATATGGTTTAAGCGGATAATTAGGCAGAAAAATGACAAAAATCGACGAAAATGACCTTTTTCAAAGGACCCTGACCTTCAAAGCCATGAGTGCCCCACCAAACTAATTATGCTGAAATGTACCTAGTATCAAGTAGTATCCATATTTCAAAAAAAATTTTTGGAACACTCATGTCTTTGGAAGTAGAAGGATGATGTAATGTACGCCATTGGTCCATAACCTCGAACTTTGACCTCCTCTCAAGGTCAAACAAGTCGAATTTAAGAAAAACTGAAATTCACTTTTTCTTATCATTGCACTACTAACATATCCTGAAAGTTTCAAGAAAATCGAAGACATCAACTATCACGCCCCTATTCAATTTGGCCAAGTTTAAAAAAAATGGCTCTTATACATAAAGCTATTTGAACACATTGGGATTAGGCTTGCGCGGCAAATTTCGTGGTCAAAATTAAAAAAATGATTAAGAAAATGACTTTATATTGTACAAATATGTACAAACAAAGACTTATACCTAAATTCTCATCTCAATTTAATTAGAAATTATTTAAAAAAAATTTTAATCAAAGTTTAAAAATTTTTTTTTAATTTTTTTAAAAAAAAGTTCTTAAAATAATTTATAATTAAAATTTAGCTGAGAATTTAGGTATAAGTCCTATTTTGTACATATTTGTACAATATAAAGTCATTTTCTTGGTCATTTTTTCAATTTTGACCTCAAAATTTGCCGCGCAAGCCTAATCCCAATGTGTTCAAATAGCTTTATGTTTAATATCATTTATTTTAGTTTTGGCTAAAGTTTCATAAATTTTAAAATTTGTTTTATAATAAATAAATCTTGTAGAATTGCATATAAAAAAATTAATACATATATATTGAGTAGTTAAAAAATTACATGAAAGATCAAACTATACTTTGTAGTACCTTCTTTGCACATTTTTAAGACTCCTATGATCCCTTAACCTTTGCTTTGGTTTTAAGAATTCTCTCCGGCAAATTTTTTTCTATAATTATTAATTACAGATGTTTTCCGGCTCTAGATTTCCTATTAATATTTCTTTAGGTTTAGAGTTGGTATATTTTCCGTTCCATTCCAATGGCTTTTCGTATTTGCAGTGCTTCTGCTGTGTGTTAACGTGTAACAGTTAGTTTCAGGGTTCGAATATCGAATTTTGACTCCTATGACCCCTTAAACAACTCTAACGTTATATATTTTAAAAAAAGGAGGGGGGAATAGAAATGTAATGAAATGGAACTTGAGAATAGAAAACACTTAAGCTTTATTACTATCCAAAATTGAAGTAAACTAGGGGTGTGTAACGCTTTAAAACCAAAATGTTCTGTGGCAGCCTACCCATGGCACATGGGCAATTTATTCATAAAATCTTGATAACCAAGAATTACTGGGAATACATGTACCAAATTTGAAGTCTGTATAGCTTTTAGATTTTCGACAATACCTTTAAAACCAAAAAAGTTCTATGACAGTTACTCTTTAACGCAATTCCCTTGAAAACTGTATTATGACGTCTAATAGGTATACCAAACTTTAAAAACTTACTTTAAAAAAAAATTAAAACTTATACTTTAAGCTTATTACTTAAAAAAAATATTTTTTTTGAACATTTCTTAAAAATGAGATTCCTGAAGGTTTAAGAAATGTTTTATTTATAAATCTTGAAAGTCTGGTACAAAAATGTACTTGATTTATTTCAGTCATGCCTGTAGATATAATTGGTTTTAAGTGAGACATAAAAAAATGAGGCAAGAAGCATTGGGCGCCTCCGTGTCTCCAAGTTCAAATAGCGCTTTCGAAAAAAAAGGGTATAAATTTCCTTCTATGGCGTCAACCGGCGGAGGATTCTGACATTTCCAATAAACAATCCGATCACTGTATCAAAGTATTAATAATCTGGTAGTAATGTAGGGAGGGGCAGATTATACCGCTTAAACTAATTTTATTTTAAATTGTAAAACTGGGCTATCTCAAATTTTAATAAAAATTTCTATTATATAATAATGAATGTTATTTTTTATAATCAAGCTTTAGTTGCTGTTTTAATTGTGCTATAAATGTTGGCAATAAAAAAGTTGTTTAGTTGGTTTAAAAATAAAATAAATTACAATAACATTTGATAGGCAATTGAATTTCTTTCTAGATTAATGAAATAAAATATGTTTTTAATATTTAAACTATCAATTCCACAAACAATAACACGTTAATTAGTTCCGAAATGGACGTGGTCCGATAGAAGAAGATCCAAATATTAGCCTTAGTTTTCAGCCTTTGATTATTGGTATCAGTCATCGATTTCCATAAAAAATGAAGTAGGACGAGGGTCAATACGATACTAGAGTTCTTTAAAAAAAATTCAAACTTTTAAAAAAGTTCTTTTAGTTGGTAATTTTAAAGGCATTTTTCATTAAAAACAACGTTGAAGTAATCTGTTAACTACAAATAAGAGACACTGCATTTTTTGCTGCATTTATAGCACAATAAAATTTGTATTTTTAGAGTTTAAGGCTTGTCCCTAGTAATTGTTAAACATTTTTTTTTAATTTCTTATTTATTTCGTTTATTTTTAAAACAGTTCAAAGTATAAATCTTTTTTTCAATTAATAATTTCACACAAAGTAAATCTTTCAAAACTGTTTCATGCGTGTCGATAAATTACATATGCAGTTCTTTGCACTTTATTTTTGATTTTTATTTATACAGTAGACGCCGCTTAATGTGATCACATTGGGACGAATGTGATTTGATAACAATAACCGATTGATTACAATATCCGAAAAAAATTTTAAACTAAAAAAGGATTTTTTTTTTAAATACGCATTAAATTAAAAATTCATTTTAAATTATGAGTTGTTGCTTTGAAACTCTATAGTATTCAATAGAAATTAATGCACACTGAAGAAAAATAATTATTAGTGAGTATGCTTACGCATTGAATGATGAACTGCAGAAAACAATTGAAAATGCAAAAGGTTAATTATTAACAGAAAAATAAGTTATCAATTATCGATTGTTTAGCATCCTTTCGAAGCAAGTCATTTACGAATCGATCATAATCATAACTCATAAGGCTTATGAAAGTGTTCCGCATCGGCTTTGTTTTGCATACCTAGATATAAGATTCGAAGTGCCTTCCTCATCTGAGAAGGCGTCGGAATTTTGTCCCCGATATAGCACTTTTGGGTTCATCATTGGCATTAGAATCTTGTGACGAAGCTTGATCTTTGACACACACGGCTTCGCAAATGTCCTCAACAGTTACCGAAGTAGAAGTCGCAACCTTCTCGTCAATCTCCATCCATGCTTCAAAATCCTCAGCATTCATATCGGTTTTTTTCAGGAAATTTACATATAAACTGATAACAATAAACGAACATTTGATTACAATAAACGATGATTTTTCAATGTATTTTGATATAAGAGGACGGGACTAAGCGATTTTGATAACATTAAGCGATTGATAACATTAACCGTGATCACATTAAGCGGCGTCTACTGTACAAAGCACATACAGAATTGGAATTTTAAACTAGGTGGTTGTCAGAACATTAATATTCGCAATCGCAATTGTTACTCATTTCTTCTAATCTATATTTTTGCCTACTTGTTTTTTTTTAATTCGAAAGAATTTTTTAAAAAATCGAAAAAATAGGTAGTGACATGCGGTCGATGTCCGTCCGTACCCCCCTTCCAAAATCGGTTCTATCAATCCGATCTTAAAAATTCTTTAAGATATGACCTCAGAAACCCAACTTTCATACTTTTTGTCTGTCTACGATAGGACGGACAATTTTTTATTTTGGTTATAAATCGGTTTAGAATGACGTCAAGAATGTGATTATGTGTTTACTAATAAAGTGTCAAGGAATTTTTTTGCGTATAATCCTGATTACTTTTAATTTGCATTTCCTTCCATTCGCCTTCCTATTTTATGTGCATTTTGGTGTAGTTTCATGGTTTTTGTTCTGCGAATAATTAAATATTTATTTATAACTGTAAATAAATCAGGAAGACGATAAGTAATACTTTTTTTATTCGCGATAGAAAATTAATGAAAAAATTGATTTGGCTTTCAGAAGTTTAAATTATAGCTGGATGCTGTGTTTAGGGAAATTTATTCTAATGCATATAAATTCGATGTAGAAACGGTTGTAGATGACACTTACTGTTAAGAACCTAGTTCTTTCCCGATAAGAATTTCAGTAAGTATTTAAGTAACAGAAAAGTAGGCTATATAAATCTTTAAGAACTTCTTGTTTCTCTTTTTGTACGGCGCCTGCCGGTCACGTAACCGGCAGGTGTCTTTTTTTATGAGAAGTGTAGATGTAACATTAGAAAGAGAGGTTGTAGTTTAGATGAATTAATTTTAAATTTCTGTTACGCTGAAGTTAGCTTCATGTTGTTGAACAGGCATAGTTTTCGGAAGCGCGGTTTATTTCCTACAAATTTGAGAAGTAAAGACAATTATCCCTGTTTAAATTAGTTAATAACTTAACACACAGGGTGCCCAGCAGAATTGCTGGTAAAAATTCAAGCTCATTTCAAGGCTCATTTCCAAATTTTTTAAGGACATTCGCATAATCAATTATACCACTACATTTTCAAATATGCTTAACAACTAGCTAACAGAAATATTGGGCAAAAATGAGAAAATATTTAAGTTATGAATTGTTTTAGCACTAATAAACAGTCAGCCTAGTTATAGTCTCCTACAAATATGATGCATTAATACAGCTCAAAGAAGTAAGAATAATATAATTTTTAATATTTCCATTTTTTTAGTTGCTAGACTTATGTAGTTTCTGCTAAATATTTATTAGTGTTTCGTGTACTACACAAACAAAAAAAAGAAGTTCCAAAAGAACTAAAATAGCCTACTTTCCTGTTACTTAAATACTTACTAAAATTCTTATCTTGAAAAAACTAGGTTCGTAACAGTAAGTGACATCAATAACCGTTTCTACATTAAATTTATATACAACATTAGAATAAATTTCACTAAACAAAGCATCCAGCTATAATTTCAACTTCTTTAAGCCAAATCAATTATTTTCATTAATTTTCTATCGCCAATAAAACAAATATTCCTTGTCGTCCTCATGATTTATTTGCAGTTATACATAAATATGTAATTATTCGTAGAACAAAAACTTTTGCCCACCAAAAACTTTTTTACACAGTCAACTTAATTTTTAAAGTCAATTACTAAAACAAGTAATAGTTAAGTCATTTTAATTTATATTATTTGTATTTTGATTTTACTAAAAAAATACTGAAATACACTAATATAACCAAAAAAGTATCCCGTTTTAGGTGTCAAGGTTTAGACCGATCAGATATGAAGACTTGAAGAGTGCACGGGAAAAACCGATTGATTTTGTAGAGAAGTTTCCTTAGCAGGCCACTTTGGCGATGATAGCGAGTGATAGCATAAACTTGTGTAAGGAGACCAGTTAATACCACAGAGATCATAGTTAAAGAAATAGAGTGGCAGATCACGTGACCTCCAATGCTAACGACGGGACGCGCAGTTAATGAAGCCAGTGATGTAGGTCACGTGATCTGTCACTCTAATACTTAAACTAGTATCTCTGTGGTTCCTAGCTCCCAAGATTCAGGCGATTGACGATCCCGGCGATTGGACCAAGCGAAGAAGAAAGAGAGAAACTGGTTTTCTGCCGCCAACGTCCGCCAAGTAGACAATTGCGGGCGTCCGCCTAATAAATCAATCGGTTCTTCCCGTGTACACTTCATATGAATTGACCCTTATGAATCAGACAATATTTATTAAAAATGATTTGTAATACATTAGTGTAAGGGTTTACTGACCAGTGAATAAACAGTTGGTAAATACTACATTTAAAAAGTAAGGATTAAAAATCATTCCACTGGTTGGATTGTCAACACTGACTTCCTCTCATCTAGTAGGAAGCTATCTGACATCTGATTGGTTGTACTGGTCATTAATTAAAATCCAACATGTTTATTAACTGGAAATTTTTGCGTTCATTCACCGGTAAAAGTACTGTTCATTCACTTGGCTTTTCACCACTTTTTATTTGGACCCCCCAATAGACCAAAGCAATGCAATATAAAGTCACCGCCTTTTTTTTTTTTTGTAGAATTTACATATAATGACATATGTGTTCACATTGTTATAAACCCACAAGCTATATTTTCTTAAAATGTATGAATTTTCTTAAAACAAATTGTGCTTAAGCGTACATTCACTGGTTAGTCTACCCTATAAGAAAAAGTTAGGGTCATTCCCTAAATAAATGAGAGTTTAAAATTTCACTAGGAGATTACCCTGAAATAAACCAACCTATTAATATTACGCAACACCCCACCTCCCCAAATCAAAGCTATGTCGCCCAGTGAAAAGTTCTTAAAAAAATTCACTGTTGCGAATTCCCTAAAAGTCGCCAAATCATAAATTTCGAAAATCGGCGTTTTGCGAACCATTTAATTCAAGCACAAAAATCCCGAAGATCTATCATCAGACATTACAACTAACGACTCCTTGAAAATCCATAAATTCCGAAATTATGAAACGTAAAATTAAAAATCAGTAAAATAGCGGAAATGGCAGATTTTCGGAAATGGGCTAATCAGTACAGAATCGTTAATCCAGACATTCATAATCCGAACACTTATAAATTTCGCGGATAGTCCGATTTAAAAAAAAATGTATTTAATCAAAAACCCCAGAATAAGCCGAAGTAGAAAAAATTCCGAAAAAGTAAGTTTAAAACGTAAACAAAAAATCAAAAAATTCTTGTAGTAACAAGAGGGCTGGGGAGCCCAGTCGGTTAGGCACTCGGCCTAGTATGCGAAAGGTCCCGGGTTCGGGTCGGGGCATCGCCAAAAAAACTGCCGACCTATAAACGGCCCGTGCAGCCAAATGACCAACGAATAATTACCCCGTGTAAGGGAGTACACGTTAAATATCCTTTAAAGTCCTGCGTACGATGTCGCCCTTAATAGTTGCGTTGGGTGCCTACTCAGGTGTCGGCTCGTCACTTGACTGTGGTTCTAAAATACGACGCCCGTCGCCAATAGCCCTCGTGCAGCTCTAGTGCGACGATAATTCAAACTTAACCTAATAAAAAGAGGTCAAATACTAATGATCAAAAGAAATTATTCTGGTTGGTCCGATTGGCCTGAACCGGAGCTACAAAAGTAACGAGACGCTCTTCCGATTATGCAGAGGCAAAAAAAAAACTGTCAATCACTGTGAGACAATGCGACCTTATCGCTGGATTTCGTGAAAATTACTAGGCAGCAAAATAAGTAAATCAAGAAGAATCATTGGATTATACTGGCCGGTAACTACTATTCAAATACATCTTAGTGTAATCAAATCTAAATTAATCTTCACATTTTAACAGAAATTTTTATATTTATTATTAAAATTTATTATTTGAACTTGTTGTTTTGTACTGTAATTCAAAAACAGGAGTCGACGATTCACTGATCCTTACAAATAGACCAATCACAACAAAACTCGAAGATCGCTTTATCGTGAAACCCTGAAAATCGGCAAATAAAAAAACCCCCATCAAATATCAGTAAAAGCAACGAACTCGCAAATCCGGAATATTTGAGTCGCGAAAATGAAAATGTGCAAAGCGTGCATCTTCAAAAATCCGCAATTGATCGAAGACTCTTGAAAATAAACGAACAGGGAAAAAAAATTAACAAATCACATAACTTTTAATTTCACCCAAATATAAATCTACGCTAACTGCAAAACCACGGAAAATCGAGTATCTTCGAAAATTGAATCGCGAACCTAAGTGCAGTCAAAAATGTCCAACGAATAATACCCCGTGTAAGGAAGTGCACGTTAAATGTCCTTCAAAGTCCTAACGCTGTGTGCGATGTCGCCCTTCTCGACGGCTAGATTGTTGTAAAAAAAAAAAATCCCTCCGAAACATGCGTAACATCAATTTTTCCTAATTGTCAAACAGATATTATTTAACCAGCGTAATAACAGTATTTTTAATGAACACAAAAAATAATTTATTGAACATTAACTAACATTTCCACAACCACAAACCTAGCACTAACACAAAATTATTCCTAACCACATATAAACATTAACAAAACATTAACGTAACAAAAATAAAATTAAACATTTCGATATGCCTATAAATTAAATAAAAACAAAAGAAGTACTGTTCAATAGCCGTATCAGTAACTCGTATGAAGATATTTCCTGTTTCTACTGCTTAACTTAAAATTTCCCCAAGTTTCCCCTTTAAACGAGCAGTTTCTGTATAAATACTATTTATCGCTCTTTTACTTGGCACCATTTCTTATCTGTCGCCAATAAAAAGCCGAACGGCTCATCTGCGGAAGCGCAGCCGTTTTTTTAAACAGTTTAGAGGAAAAAAACATAGAAATACTATCATCCAATGCAAACTATCCGACATATTACAGTTCACACGATAAAACTTGGAAAATACTTTTTCCTGATAAAATTGTACGCAGGGAGAAAATTATTTCCTCAAGATAATTGATAATATCTTTTTCAGATCCTTAACCTTGATGCAATATTAATGAAAACGAAACTCTTACTTTGAATGTGAAAAAGCCCGACGGAGAACTTGGAAATTTCGGGAATTTGTTTTAAAAGTTCATCTGTAACTAAATGACAACCTCTGTGAACCGGGCGCAAATTAACTTTTCTTTGAAACCATGCTGAACCTTGTCTTACGATTCCATTGCTTGTACTTGCGGTCGCCATCTTTCGGCGAAAAAAAATAAACCAAAATAAACAAATCAACGAGCCTGGAACTTTTCGTTGTTGCCAGATTCAAAAGTAAAGCATTTCATTCGAAATAAGAGTTAGCTTGTTTTAGATGACGACTTCCAGCTCTCGGAACTGATCAGATCGATTCTCCAAGCTTGTTGACTTATTTCAGTGACGTATCAAAGTAATTTCACTCGTAAGATCTGTGCGTCGATTAGTGATTCGTTCCTTATCTGTCATTAATTTACCAATCGAGGATCGAGATTGACTTTCACTCTATTTTCCTTCAGAACTTCTGTTGATTGTTGAACTAAATACCTCACATTTATAGGCATTGGTTTATAAGTGTGTTTTGTACTAGAGTTGCGTAATGGCAACGATTGTCTTCCGTTTTTTTTCCAGATTGGCTTATTATTTGCAATATGATCTATTCGTGAATCGTGACTATCTTTAGCGAAAGGTGGTGTTACATGGGCAGATCTAACATAATTTTTAATTTCAGGTACAAAAAAGGTTTTTCAAAAGCACTTTAAAGGTTTGTAAAAAACTTTATGAGTATTCTAGAATAACAAAAAAAAGTTCAACAAGGCGGCTCATTTGAATTTTTTTAAATAAAAAAACTTGGGATTGGCAGCTTTAAAATTAAAAAAAAAAAAAACGTTAATAAATAATATCGTTTTAACGTTAATAATAACGTTATAATTTTCAATTAAACCGAAGTCACGAACAAACCAGTTAGTCTTAAAACCGATTTCGCTTTTCCATCCATGGATCATTGTGATGATAAAGAACGGAAGGTAGGGAATTGACGGTAAGGAAATTCACGATGTTTTCTAGTCTTTTTTAAGTTAAAACTAACTCCAGCTTAATGAAAAATGATTTTTTACTCCTTATACTACACTTAAACATATTTATAGAAAAAAATTCCAATTATCAAGCAACATTAAACCTTTACCCTGGGGAACTGTAAGGAGAGCAATGAAGCACGCAGGTAATTTTCCTGTGTTTTTTTAACTAAGTAAAGTATAGCAAAAAAATGCTGCTATTAACTGAAATGTAAGGAATTTTCTTTATATAACTGTTTTTTAATATCTATGTAAAGGCTTTTTGACAAGAAACCGAGATAAAACCACAATAAAAACTTGTGGAAGAGACAGTTTTTAAGGTTTCAAGGGACAACAGACGTGCGAAAAGAAAATTAATTTTCTCGCGATTGTCGATTGATGAACCAACGTCCCGTGAGTACAAAACACCGATCGTGGAAATGCAGGAATGAAAGCTGGAAGGTCTACACGCCACCTGAAAAGAGCCAATTTGGAATTTTTCTCTTACAAACACTTTCGCCATTTCTTTATAAATGCATCTTCTTAACCCTCTAATGCAGGAATTTTTATTTTCATCCCAAAAATATATATATGTATATTGAATACTCACACATTATGGGAAAAATACTAAAAAAAATTAACTTCATTAGAATTTAAATAATTTAAATTTTTTAAAAAAAATTCCATATGACAAAAACCAACTGCAAAATTCCAATTTTGATAATAATGACTAGAAAACTACTAAAAATCTTTCAAAATAACTTTTTTAACTATGATTAATTTTTCAAAGCAATTTATTAGTATTTAGTACTAATATTATTCTTTGAATACTGCCAAAAACGTAATTTCACAAAAGTTAATATCCTCACCCTTTAATTTTGAATACACTTTTACTACTGTCATCTATGAGGATTATTATTAACTAAAACTTTAAAATGAAATGTAATAGATGAAAAAAACACAGATTTGTCTAGGAGGAGCTCTAATTTAATAGAATAAAGTGGATTATGTTACTTGTTAGCAAACGGTAACAGTATGCATTAGAGGGCTAATTTGCCTGCACCCGAACATCACACATAATTGTATAATATAATATCAGCTACTTGAATTAACTATCAAGTATCAAGAATATCTACTTGAATATCAGCTACCTTATGACATCATTCTCTACATTTCTCAATTCGAATAAATAATACGAAATTCTAAATTACTATTGACGAAATCCGACTCTTACTGAAGGGAGAAGTATGATACCACAGAAATGTATTTAAAAAAACAAATGATCTCTCTTTAACTTTAATCAATCTCCTTTGCACTTTTAGCCAACTTTAATTTAGAAGAATACTTTAAAGGATATAAATAACAATTTTTTTTTCTTGTCCAAAAAAAAAAACACACAATACATTAATATTATCCACATTAACTATTACTTAAAAGGTATATGACTACCCAGCAACTTGAAAAGAATTAGGCAATGTTTAAAAAATAAGCAATGAGCATGCTACAACGCAAAATTGTCTTATGTAATTTAAATGTCAAAAAAAAATTGCAGGTTCCCCTGAAGCAGATCCCAAAGATTAATTAAAACGTATTTTTCCCATGAGGTAGTTGTATAGATGTGAAAGTTAAAAGAATAAATACTTTAATACCTGTTCTTTATAATATTTTTCGTATAATTTTTCTTCCTTCTCAATTATTTAAACATAAATGTTGAAAAAATGTGTTTGAAGTTAAGTTTGTTCTGAATTTCGCTGAAATATATTTTTAATTTTAGAAAAAAAAATGTAATTATCTTTATTTTCATTCTTTGGCTGTCTTGTCTACTTGTTCGAGAGGTTCCGAAAAAGTTTCTTCATCTACACCATGGGAAGAAGGGAGGTAATATAACATTATTTTTACAATAAAGTCGTTAATGAGTGGAACGCTTTACCAGAATGTGTTGTGTATTCGAAGAGAGTGGAAGATTTTAAGAAGAATCTCGATAGCTATAGGAAACTGGTAAGGAATTAGATGCATTTTGGAACCTGCTGGGCCTCTGGCCTGCTGTTGGTAGACAACTTTTGTATTTGTATTTGCATATTTGTAACAGTCACTTAAAACTTTTCTTCAACTCACAGATTTGGGAATGCTTCTCTGGTGTTGTAAATTGAGAAGGCCGTGCCTCAACGCCAATAAATGATCTAAGCTTTACTTTATTTTTATATAGGGGAGACCGGGGCTAGTTGTCGATGTTTTCTTCTTTTTAATTGTATATTGTTTGCTTTTATTTATTTTGTTATAAACAAGATATCGTTGTCTTCCTCACATGCTTGTCTACAAATTAGCATTACAACTTTTCCAAAGAGTATACTTTTTGCTAGCATGTTGAACTGGAAAACGTTATGCGGGGTAAATTTTCCCAGACTGACAAAATTTTCCAACGATATTTTTAAAATGATTTAACTCATTTGTAAAACATTTTGTGATTTTTGAGTCCATTTATTGTAAACTCTAATATAAAAAATATTATACCCAGAATAAAGGTTTGTTTTTTAATAAAAAAGCGAGTTTATTGTACCAAACTATTTTAGCCAATTTCAGTAAAGGTCACTATGATATAGGTCCCTTTAAATTTTCATAAATTTTCCCCTTTTGTGGAACTATACTTTGGTGCTCTTTTTTACAAAGTTGTCTAAGTATTGTTAAAGAATTATGAAAAATTTATTCACTTAAAATTGGTGCGGTTGCTTAATTTTTTTTTAAGCAAGTGATTGGCCCAAAGCTTTGGGTGCAACATAACACTTTATTACTTTGCAATGTATGGGGAATCTATGGGTAGTATTTAAGTTTCTGGAGGATTTTCAGCTACTACATTCGTTACTGATAGTTTATTGAGTAACATATATATTTTCAGCATAGTACAACTTAATTCAGCTTAATTTTTCATTAATATAGTGATAACTTTGAATCTAGAGCTTAACTTTTTTTCAGTATGTGTTCATACGATAAAAAGAATTTGATTTTAAAGCTTAATTTACAAAGGTTGGAAAACGATTTTAAACAAGGCACTGTTAGAAATCTTACCCCGTAAAATTTTGGAAAACATGCCCCGTCATCGTATTTTGACTTTCATAAGGCCTTGATGAGTGAAATTTTAAATCATTTTGAAAACGAATGTATAGTTATGCAGAGAAACGATCTACCTGCTAGCATACGCAGTTATAAAACTGTAAATTTACTAAAAATACGTTTGATTTAGGTTTGAATGTAAGCTTTAAAATTCACTCAACTTTGAAAAAATCACAAAATAGCTCTAACAACAATACTCCAACACCAACTGAGCAAAAATTCTTGTGGGCGGCCTAAAACGGGTTGCTTATTAACAAAGCAGACATTTGTCGCCTCATAACGGCTCATTTCTTATATAATACCTGCTGGAAAACTTACCCCATGGGAAAACTTTTCCCGGTCTCCCCTACATAGGAAGCAATTAAGTAGCTACACTCTTAAAACAAAAGAGTGAAATCCACTCCAGTAGGAGAGGTGCATTTTAGACACTAAAAAGGAGTGAAAATTAACTCAGACTGAGTTAAAATCACTCGTTTGGAGTGATCCTGTCGGAGGTTTAACACGCAAAGGATCCACTCCTGTAGGAGAAGTGCATTTTCTAGACAGGAGAATTGAAATTAACTCAGACTGAGTTAAAATCGCTCGTTCGTTTTAAGAGTGTATGTCCACTACAAAGTCTAGCCTTCCATTAGACACATGTTATCTGTTAACCCTTTCAGTCCCAAAAATTTACTACATTACAGAAGCATCTGATATTCACAAAATAAGCTTATTTTAGGTCAAATCTACGAGTTCCATAAGAAAAAAAATCATTTAAATTTTTTATATGGTTTTTGAAATAATTCCAAAATTTTTTAACTGTGGAAAACCACAAAATAAAAAATATATATATTACCAAAAAACACTTCAAGTTATATATTCTAAGGTATCTGACCATATTATTAAAAAAAAAATTAGTATTGATTTTAACCGAAATAGTTTAAATGGCGTTTTAAATATGTGGAACTGAAGTGAACTTATCAAAAATCAGGTGAAACGCTTGTTGGCTATTTTCTAAATTAAAAAAAATAGTAGTTCTGACTACTATTGAGATTAATGTAAAATATTGTCCAATAGAACAAGGTGTGAAGAATCGAATGATGTGTGTTTCGATGTCATAACGGTACATAAACATTTTGAAAAAAAAAAATTGAAAGTGATGATGCCAAATGGCATCACTGGCACTGAAAGGGTTAAAAATCTTTTTTCTAGAAAATAGCCAATTTTTAAAAAGAACCCCTTCCATATCCTAGTAGAGATATCAGCTTTGTCTTACAAACCCCTGCGAGTTCATTGGTTGAAGGGAGTGGTTGTGACTCGGTCTTTCGAGTCGTGTGGTGTGGGTGGAACTTTAATGACCTCAGCTGATCCTTTCAGAATTAATCGTGATTTTGAAACTGATTCGTGTTTCTGATATGATTTCTGATATTCCTTCCCGATATACACTTCGATTTAAATCAATCTCGAGGTTTACGCAAATTTGCATATTAGATTTACTGAAAACTGTTGTTGGATAATCTGACCAAATGAGCTATTTTCATATATTTTCTTTCTTAGTGGATTTTCAATAAGTGAAATTCAATAAATTGCTGTCAGGCGGCCAATCCAACTTTTCGTACTTTTTGTCCGTCTGTTGGCAAAATTTACCATTGGATTAACATTGAAATTGCCGGCCCGCTGGCGCAATGGTTAACGTGTTAGCCCTTGGAGCCAGAGTTGAAACGGGTCACCGGGTCAGTGGGTCATCTGGGTCACTTGGGTCACTTTTTTGGTCTGAGTCACTGGGTCATGGGTCACTCTATCAGACCCGGATTTGACCCAGTGACCAATGACCCGGACTGACCCAGTGACCCGGACTGACCCACTGACCCGGAATGACCCAGTGACCCGGACTGACCCAGTGACCCGGAATGACCCACTGACCCGGAATGACCCAGGAACCAAACCATTCTGGGAAT
Source organism: Hylyphantes graminicola (assembly GCA_023701765.1). Lineage (NCBI taxonomy): Eukaryota > Metazoa > Arthropoda > Arachnida > Araneae > Linyphiidae > Hylyphantes > Hylyphantes graminicola. The sequence continues at coordinate 41,201,336 of CM043117.1, read as the reverse complement.
ATAGACTAACTAGCTATACTATATAGTTGAGGCTCAAGTTTTAGTTTCTGAGGGGTTGAAATGTGGATTTATTTGATTCAGTATTTAAGTTTCAAGCTTATTTAATTCCAAAATTACATAAACCGATTCATATATGCTTGAGTAAATTTCTATATTGATTATGCTATGTACTTATGTTCGATATATCATTAGGCCAGCCTATTCATTTTGAAAAAACTGTGTGTTCCCATATTCTTTAACACTGTAAATCTGTTACATACTATACAGCGTAGTGACTAGTGTATATATAGTGCATACTGCATAGATGTTTGTGATACAGTAGTTTTGTTGTTATGCAGCAGTAAACGTGTTTTCTATAATATTCAGTTTCATTATTAAAAATAATGTAAATTTTGCATAAACATTGTAATTCTTGAAAATATATTGTTTTATATAATTAATAAACTGGCTTTCAATTCAGCTTTATCCCAAATTATGAATCTAAAATCATCCTACGCAGCTAAGCTAATAGCATATATTGCAAGCTTTTTGTAATACGTAATACGTATGTTTTGTAATACGTATCTGACTTAATGTGAACGAGAATTGATCATAACTGTTGGTAATTTTCATGGGTAGTTCTTTTACTTTGCTGCTATATATATTAAATCACGTTTTAATGAGGCCTGAATAATACTACCAAAATTATACTTGCTACTTGTGCGTGTGAAGTGTGATATGGCTGTAGATGTAGTTTGCAAGGATGAGAACCAGCAGTACCATGTTTCACTTGTGTCAAGCCAATACCAATTTTAGTTTTTCGACCTTGAGACAAAGTGATTTTTAACCTCGTCTTTGCATCACTAGAAAAAGTGGTTAGTTGGCTCAGTTCAAGTTGTTGTGCTACTCAGCCTAGTCGCAATTACTAGGTTAGTTTGAGTCGATTCATGTGACTGGGTCAGTTCAGAAAACTGGGTCAGTTACTCAGTTCAGGCTTCTGGGTCAGACCAGGTTCCTGGGTCAGTCCGGGTCACTGGGTCAGTCCGGATCACTGGGTCATTCCGGGTCAATGGGTCAGTCCGGGTCAATGGGTCATTCCGGGTCAACGGGTCATTCCGGGTCACTGGGTCAGTCCGGGTCACTGGGTCAGTCCGGGTCTCTGGGTCAGTGGGTCACTGGGTTATGGGTCTCATATATGAATGGGTCAGTGGGTCATGGGTCACACAGTTTGTGACCCGTTCCAACTCTGCTTGGAGCTGGTGGCCTCGGGTTTGAGTCCCGGTCATGGCATGGATGTTTATGTCCATCAATAAATGTTGTTATTTGTCTAAGTGTTTGTGTCGTCTCCTTCTTTGTTTGTCTCTTGTGATTGTGTTATTTCTGGGGTTGAATACAGTAGACCTAAGGTCGCATTTTTCGGCGAACTTGCCCCCCACCAAGAAAGTCATAAGTCATAACATTGAAATTCAATTGTGAGTCATTTACATTGATGTTGCCAACTGAACAAGCGCATGATAAACTTTATTTCAAAATATTTGAAGGAAAATTTAATGTCATAAATCAGTTTGGAGTAACGTTATAAAATGCAGCAAAATGAGGTTCTTTGATTGTACCTGAATGGTTTACTATAAGAACACGGCAAAACATTATATTTCAGCCTACTTTTCTTTTTTTAATTCGAAATAAAGTAGGTTTTTGACATGCTGACGATGTCTGTCTGTACCTCCCTTCCAAAATCCGTTCTATTGGTCGGACCTTAAAAATTCTTTTTTTTTTTTACAAAATTTTGATCTCAAAGATCCAACTTTCAACCTTTTTGATCTTGTAGTTATGACATATTATCATATTTGCTATCATGACAGGTTATAAAAATTAAAGGTTTTCTGAAAGTATCGGAGGTTGATAAATGGAATTACATATCCATGCATCTCCGAGGTGGAGATGAATTTTGGATTTTTACTAACGATAATTTTACGAGTGTAGCATGAATATCGATAATCCAGTAAAACATCAAATAAACGACATAGCTTTGACCTTAAAAACATCGTGATCGTGCAAACCTATTCACCTATATGGGCTTCTGGAGACATATATATCACGTATCCGCAATAGATTATGTTTAATGATTTTCGTCGATGATCCGTTTTTGCATGATCTTTTCAGGTCGCAGCTGTGTCGTAGTTTGAATGTTTTACTGGATTATCGATATTCATGGTACACTCGTGAAATTGTCGTAAGTGAAAATCCAAAATTCCTCTAAACCTCGGAGATGCATGTATATGGAATTCCCTTTCTCGACCCCGATACTTTCAAAATTCCCTTCAATTTTCATAATCTGTCATGATAGCAGCACACAGACGCTGCTGAACATAGCGACGAACTTCGATTGGTTATATACACTTTTATTCGCAGGGCAGATGTATGCCTATACTAGTTGTTTGGGCTCTTCAGTGCAATTTAATAGGTAGAATTGAATCGGTGAGTGCAGAAACACCGTCTGTCACAAATTTCAAATTTTTCAGGAGGGAGAAAAAACGTAATAACTCCTCCATTATTTATGCACTAAACACTCGAAACAAACGTCCTGTATTTACGGAACTACTCAACAGACTAACGTAGTTTTTGCACCCAACACGCATCTTGACTTTCTACGCTTATTTTCATTGAAAACGAGTTTTCGGATTTTTTTTTACTGAAGTGGTTTCTGCACTCACCGATTCAATTGTTCATTGAATTGATTTACCATGTATATAGTTTACATTGGAAACAATAAATATTTTGACAAGGAGTCGGTTTTGTCAAAGCTTTTTCACCTCAGAAGGCGCAAAAGCGTGTTGTCCGTGGACCCGTTCACTTTTTTTTTAATCTGCCGTTTGTTTGATAAGTTATTAAAAATTCAGTGAGTTTGAACGCGTCGGAAAATGAGCGATGGTCATATCTCCCTGATACAATTGCATTTTGGTCGTTTTTCTTTCTTGTGAAGTCTCATAATCATCAGCCCATGAATTTTGGCAATATTGTTATTATTCAAATTAGAAATGCAAGAATATGACACAAAATGCGAAATTTCGGTAACTTTGATGTAGTATAATAAAATTTTAATGAAATAAAACCAGATAAAAACGCATACTTTTATGAACAAGCCTTGATTACAAGTAACAGTGATTTCAAACCCAACTTTCGAATGCTGTATGCTTTTAAAAGATACAACCCTTTTAACATGCTTACTTTAATTTTAAGAAACTGCCCTTAATCCGTTATCAGTCATAAGAATATTTTCTTTCAGTAATGGTTTCCTTAAAAACAAACATTTGGTTTATTTAAACAAATTATTGTTGTTGTTATCCATGATTTGATTATTGTTTTGATAGACGTACAAAATAGGTCAAAAACTTCATGGATTTCAAAAATTTTCTAGGGCGAAGTCTTAAGCAAGGAGTATGGACTTTTTGCTTACAAGTAATTAAAGTTTCTCTGAATTGCTGAAAGATAAGAACATGATATGTCAGTTGGATGATGGGATATAAATTACTACGGCTGGTTCTTGACATGTTTTTTTTAGCAAGAGGTTGTTATCGAAAGTCAGATTTTAAGTAAAATCATAATTGGAATAATTTGTTTCCATAATTTAAATTTACGTTTAAGTTGAAAGCCAATTTAGATCTAATAAACATGACCTGCAATTGCACCATTGACTAAGTGCTTATTGAATAAATATAAAAATGTTGATTTTGTTCTTGTATCTGCAGAATCAAGTTTTTTTTTTTTTGTGATATCATAATTCCGCTTAATTTAGTGTGGGAAGATAATAACCTTTCTTTTTTTCATTCTTTTAAGTAATTTTTTTTCTTTTATCAATTATATATCTTTACGTTTAAATTATGCAACAAAGATATAATATTTTTATCTTATTAAAAAGAGCTACATTTTATAATAGTGCACATGAAATGTACGCGAAAGTCTTAGTGTTGTTTTGATCAACCTCCTTCCCAATCGGTAAGAGAGAAAAAAGGAAAAGATTTTTAATTTTTTTAAGCTAAAAGAATGAATTCTCAAAATCGACCAAACATAGTTTGCAAATTTTTCCTAAGATTCACGTTTGCCTGTTTTGGATATAAGTTGTAATAAGAGTGTATCAGTAACTGTGACCTAAAACCTTTTCCACACACAATACAAAAAAAAATTGAAAGCAATTGGTCCACAAATGTGAGCCTAGGCCTTTAGTTTTATTTAGATATAAAAAAAGAGGTGTTTTTAAAAGTAAGATATTCTTCTTACGTATGTTGTGAATTCCATATTAACACTCACGTTATATCTCATTGACAGTCTTTTGTATGGCACATCCTATGGCATCCCACACGACCCTCTATTGTGTACTTCACATTTCTCAATTACACCCGCCATTTATTGAGATGCTAATACGAAAAGTATCGTCACTTTTCTTTTAGGTGGCGAAATCGGGCGTTACATTTGAAGCTTCTTCGACTCTTTGGAGGTATTTCACAATTGTACTGGTTTTTTTACGCCTTACTTATACACATAACAAACATAGATACATACAAATGTAGAAAGGAATCCAACTTGAAAATGTTGATTTAGTTTGCCTTTTTCTGAAATGATCCTTTCCTTTTCTCCTTATCAGTCAATTTGTTCAGCCAAGATGAGGTACTTTTAAGAATGCGTCTATTTTTGGTATCGGCTTTGAGTACGGTGGCACTTGTGTAACAACAAATATATTATGGCCATCTAATGTAAGCTAAAACTGCTGATGATACAAAAAAATGTACTTTTGGTTATTAAAATCCATTTTTGATGGAAAATTTGGTCAAGATCAGATAAAAGCTTTTACAAAAAAAAAAAAAAAAAATCCCTTTGGCTGCTTCGCAACCGGCTCGCAGGTGAATATAAATAAGATTATGTGCTAGCAAGTAAATAAAAATATGGAGCACTACATAAATGCACATAAAATAAAAAAGTTACTAAACATATCTTTTAATAATGTGACATTGTTCAATCCAGTGATGTGCGAGCTTGCTCGCTTAGGGCCGTCAAACTCTAGTTCTAAAAAAATGTAGTGATAATTTGAGGAGCAGAAAAGTAGGTTATTTTAGAAATTTTTTTTACTGATGTGCATTTTGTAATATCTGTTTTATGTTTCAGGGCGAAAATGTTTTAGAATTTGTTTAGGGCTTAATTAAAAATAGACTTAGCAATAAGTTAAGTGCTAAGCTTATTTTTTTAATTATACATAACATGTTCAAAACTGTGAAAACCTTTGAATCGAAAAATAAATTAGAAGTAAAAACAATAGTTTTATACATTGCAAATAAAAAAAATAGATTAGGTGCAATAAATACTTTATAAAAAGAATGCGGAATCAATTTTTTTTATTTCTCAGCCACATAAATAAATAAATAATTGCCAATTCATTTCTTTATGTGCTATGCTTTAATAAATCTCTAGTGGCTTTATTCGGTGACAATATATTTCTCGTAAACTGCTCTTTGTCTCCTTTCAGAAGTCAAAATGAAAGGAGAGCGATTGAAAGTCGTCCACGGAATTAGAAACACTTTCCCGTGAAAAACAGTTTATTGCATTTCTTTGTCGCTTTGCCTCGACCCCAAACCTTTTTATGATGGGCGGCTCATTGAAGTTGAACGTCCAAAAGCACGAATAAAAACAATTGAGGGAATCCGCTATTTGAGCACAGGTCAAGGTGCAGTAGTGTTCAAGATTTTTTTCACGTTTTCCGAAATTTTAATGCGCTTGCTGCAGAAATGCTTGTTTCATGTCCAGAATGAAAATTTTCTTAACTCTCCTGGAAGTATAAATGAGTTAATTATACAGTAAAATACATTTACATTAAAAAAAATTTCTGGCTAGGCACAGTGTGTCACCAAAATAACAATCCCATTTTGAAATTGTGTAAGAAAATGTGATGAAAATGAATATGATTGATTAATTAATTTTTACGAATGAGCAATACGGTCCTTTTTTTTTGTTTCATGTTCATTTACCTCATATTTTGATCTTATAAATGGTGATTTAAAAGTTTGTCCACATAATTTTCCATTATTAATTAGTTACTTATATCACTCATTATTATTTGGAAAATGAAGGAAATGAAATATAAAGTAGAATAAAGTATTCATATACCTCAGGCAATTATTAATTTAGTTTATGAGATATACCATTAAAACTTTGTTAGAAGATCATTCACATAAATAATGACGTAAAAATACTTAAGTACAATAAAAAAAATATGTTAAATAACAAATTAATTAGCGATTAATTACTTAAATATACCAAATTGTGACCAGCATAACGACATTTTAATAACTTGTTTTACATAATTTTTGCAGAAAAGTAAACAACAAATATTCATGTATGTGACCTACTAAAATTTAAGCTACGAATAAAGTAGTTTTTTTAATCATGATAGTTTAAAATCTGAATGTTTTTAACAATTTAAGTTTTCAAATGTCTATAAAAATGTGCTTTTTGTTAAAATAGTTTTTAAAAAATAGTTAGCTTTACTAAAAGATAAGCTACATTAACATTTTGTAAGCTGAGAGTTTTCTTTATAACTAACTTAGCAGCCGAATCAGTAATGTGCTGTTGTCATTTCGAAATATCCTTTTAAATATGACCACGATAAAAGTATTTTACTTGTATGTAAAAGATTGTTAAAACGATTTACAAAAATTAGCGCATCTGATGTTCTGTCAAAAACACACGTTTATATAAGATGAAAGATAAAAAGTCTCGTTTTCAATCTTGTTTGCCTGTCTTTAATCTTGTTATAATAAATGTTACATTTTCGATAAAAATGTGTTGGCTTTGGCAAAAAAAAAATACATGTTTCTGAATTTGATAATTTGATACATGATAATTTGAAATATGTAGTTTAATTTAGTAATTTTAAGCTAAAATTTACGATAAATTATTTATGAATTCAATTTTAAAAAGTTAATAAAGTTTTACATTCAAACAAAAAAATGTATGTTATGTTCAAATTATGACAGTTTCCTTTCTATGCTCACGTCTAGCTCTAGTGCGATGATAATTAAAACTATACTAAGTCTTTCTATGCTACTTTAAAACGTTTCCAATAATGTAAATAAGTCTACACATATATTTTAAACATAAACACATTAGATTACATAATGAAATGCGCTTTAAATTAAAAGTAAACCTATATTTTAGTGGAGAAAAAAAAAGAATTTCTTACAATGTTTTAAATTTTTATATCTATGGTTATTCTTCTTTTTAAAGGGTAATGAACTAAAACAGACTACATTAATATATATATATATATATTATAAAGTGCTCTTTGCAAGGAAAATGATTTTTTTGGGAGTGGGGTGTAACGTTACAAAATAAAACTAGTTTAAGCTTAGCTGTGTTCCTTAAGATTTATGAAAATCCAGAGAAGATTTATGAAAATCCAGAGTAGCACGTTCGAAAAAAGTAAGTTCTTGCATATATGCATGGTTTCAGAAATGAGTATTCAAGTTTCGAACATAAGTAAAATTTCTTCGGGTCCATTTTGAATATGCGTCATACTCAGATTCGAGTATTTTTTACACGATTCTAAAAATGTCTTTTTAAGATTGATCACAGACGTTTTTTAATTGAATACAATTGTTTGTTTAACTTATCTCAGACGCTTATTCGTTAATTTTAGTCGACCTCACACAGACTTTTAATGAGATTATTGATAAGTTTAATCCTACGCAGAGTCAGATAACAACTAATATATTTCAAAGTTTAGACGTTTTAAAAAATACGCTATATTTTCTATATAAACTTCCTTTATAATGCAAGAATGAAAAAAATTCGATTCCAATATCTCTCATTCCTGGCACATTCTAAAGGCATTGTAAGCCATTAAATCTCAATAATAACGCATAACACACAGCAAGTTGTTTTTCTCTTAGAGTTACAACGTCTTTAAAAAAAACATTCTATTCGAGTAAGCATAGAGCATATAAAAAAAAGACTTTCATTCAAAAATCTAAAGTCCAACCCACTAGTCATCAAAAGTTAATGACTTCATGTCTAGCGATTCCGAAGGCATAAAAAAACTTCATAGAGAAAGAAACAAAGCCCCAAGAACAAAAGAAAAGCCGAGAAAGGTAGAAACAAAAAGCAAAGAAATTCTACCCAAAATGAGATCCGCCAGTGGAATAACTCTCATTTTCGAAGTGGCTAAGGTGGAGGACTTGTTTATCTTCCGTGTCATACGGGTCGACCGCAACACGATCTTAAAACCTATCTTAGTTTTTTTTAAATAATTTTCAATATACATATAAGAGTTTTAAAGAAATATAACTTTAAAGTTTCAAAAGATTTTTACTTGAAATATGATTGAAGGTTTCTAAACAAGCTTCATCAAGTATCGAATTTTAAATTTAATTAATTTGTTTCATCTTCATGTCTATGTCTAATCCTTATCACAAGTTTATAAGTTAGCTTCTGGAATTCTGAGGACAATGAATTGCAGATATTGTCCCGCATTTAATTCCTTTATGACACCATTTATATCGTTTGTTTTGTGTGTATTTTTAAATGCGCCATGTTCTACTGGATTTCATTCCGGGGCGCCAGTAGAAGCTTGCGATTCCATGCTTCCAAGGCACCTGCATACCTCTGCTAAACCTGCTGAAGATTCCCCGTTTATATTCACAGCTTCGGCTGGCAGTTTTCACCCGGATTCGAAAAGAAGAAAAATAAAAGGTAAGAAGAAAGAGTTTCATAAATTTAATAAACACATAAGTTTTTCTAACGATCGGAGAGTTGTCATTTTAAATGTGTTTATTTTATTATTTTTAATCATTACTATTTGATTGATTACTTTTAAATAGTATGTGTAGAATTAGTTTTTATTATAATGATATTAGATTACTAAACTATTATCATTATCTTTAAGTGTTCAACATACTCCAATTTTCTACAATTTTCCAAATGTACAAATTTAACGGTCGGATATTTTGTCAGGTTTTCTTATAGGTTTAAAGAACCCTTTTTATAGAATAGGTACACATAATAAACCGCATGTTTGTTGTTTCAGAATAAAATGACAATACATTTAGTTTTGTATTTAAAAAGTCAGGCATATTTAGCGTTTTAAGCATATGTATGATAAGCATCAAATGTAACTTTTTTTCAATTCATAAAACAAAATATAACAGCATAGATTTAGCTCATTCTAATATAAAAAACTATCAATTAATTTTCAATACATTTATTAATGGATTTATAAATTTGATTATAAAATGTACATATGTTTCAAACTATGAAGTTTGGAATTCTCATTTAGCGCATTTGTAATCATAATTTTTAATTCTATTTTTAGCATAAGAAAAGTTGCTTTTTATTCCCCAACAGAAAAATATTTAATTTTTTACTAGAACACAGTATTGTAAATTACCTCTCGATGTATAATCAATACTCCAATACAAGAATGACACTGAATGATTGCTGCCATTTATGAAAATTAAGGATACTAACGGAATGACGAAACTTTTAGATACAAAATTAAGAGGCAAACAAAAATAACAATATTAATTATAAGAATTTAATTACAAAACTATCCTTTCCAGTGATTCAACAAAAATAGATGGGAGCATTTTCAATTTTGAATTTTAACTTTGATATTTCACCTTCCAATGGGAAATACTAATTGTTTTTTTTTAATAATATTTCATTACATTTACTGTGTCCCATTAGCCCTGCCACCTGTCCCATTAGACCCCACATGGGGGGGGGGGGGGTAATGGGATAATTACATGTTTGTTTAAAATGATCAGCAACTAAAATATGGTAATGTTTTAACATCTGCCGAATCACTTTTAAAATAAACAAACGTTCAGTTTATGAGCGTGTTTTTAAAAAAAAAATAGAATCCTTGTGTTTCTGCTGAAATACACGGAGATTAATAAAAGAAATTTTCCAATTAGCCCCCACTCTCCCCTACGCAATATGGAGGTTCCATTCGTTCTAAAAACCATATAACGTCATATATGTGCATTTACATTTGTACAGTTTCGTTATACATCACGCCGCTTACTTCATTTAAAAGTGCTGTGTTTCTTAATGATATGCTTTATTATTCAAGCTAAATGTTATATACCGACATTCTGAGTGTATATGCGGTATCTATAATAACGACTTTAAATTTTTTTAAATAATGAATAACCTTTGTTAGAATTTTACTTATGGGAAGGTGGGGAAATTTGAAAAATTCGGATATTTTCTCACTTTTCAAAAAACGAAAGCGAAGTAACTTGACAAATTAACATTTATTTAGTTATTAAGCAACTATTTTTTGTGACTTATTACGAGTCTATATCGCACTGTACGCGGAAAAGAGACGTATCGCATACAGTTATTCAGAAAAATCGTCTGAAGTTTATTTTTTTTACATTGCATTGCATTTAGAAAAAATAACGATTCCCTTACTGCATTCCAACTATTCTAGCAATTGATTTAATTTTTGCATTAATCGCTATTATAGCATTTACAACTCGAAAAGTCATATTTGTGCCATATAGGTCACTTTTCCGGGTACAGTGCGATATATACTTGTGACTGACTATAAACTATAATAGTTCCCTGTTTCTAACATTATAAGCAGTGTTTTTTTATTTAGGGTAAAATAACTTGTTATTTTACAACCTAAAACAACTCTTACGTTTAACAACTTGAAAATCAAACTGGGTCTCCACATTTGCACGTCTCCTCTAAATAAAATAAATTTTAAAATTCCATCAACCCATTAACATATAAATTACTTATTACATTATAACTACATTTTAAAGAAAGATTCGATTTCTTCATATTCCCACTTACCCACAACGCCCATTTAATTCCATATTTGTATATCCAAGCCCTGTTACGGAAAAATGCGGTGCTGGAAAACAGTAATTTCTTCCTTAATTCATTTTGGATAACTGATTAGCACCCTCGACGGAGGCTATTGTAGCTCCCTGACCTCTTAACTTATATTGAATTGAAAGTGACCTCTGCTTACTTATTCATGATAATCGTATACAATTATAGCAATAAAGTTCCAAAGCTCTATTCAGTGCCATGGTATTTACTAGAAAATGATGGATTAAGTAATTAGAATCTCTGCGTGATAAGATGTATCTGTTGGTGATTTATTTCTCATGTAAGTACCTGTCGACGTTTGTATTTAGTTGCGTGAAAAGTTTTATGCAAATCAACATAATTGAATATGTTCTTGACGCTTTAAGGTGATCATTTAAAGACATAAAGCTTTATATACGTTGATTTATCTAATGGTTTTATCTCTATAAGTTACTTCTTACCTATATTGCTTGTTAACAGTTTGTAAGAAAAGCTTTATATGACTTATTGGCTGTTATTTCTTTTAATTAAAAATAAAAGTCACAAGAGATAAAAAAAAAGTCATATTCTATGATTTCTTATCTCGCTTTCTATTAACTCTTAAACTTATCTTTTTATATGGCATCACTAACAGTGTTACACACTCCCAACGTTGAATATTTCAATCAACAGTACTAATCGTATGCCCTTAAAATATATCTGACCTTTTCTGTAGGTCATCATAAAAAAATTTCAATGCGCTCCTAAAGTTGAATTATTCAGACACTAATTACCTAATCATACAAAATTACTATAAAAGATGCATCTGAAGTATTAGGTAGAAGAAAAAGATAGAAGTATTATATATTAAATTCATAGGAACTACCAGTGGAAAGACTTGACTATCTGTTGAAAGGTTCCACAATTCCCTCTTACATGACATTTTGAGCATTTGGCAGAATTTTAGGTACAGATGAGCTAAAAAAAATAGCTTTGCCATGTAATTTGGACCACTATAGTTTTAAGAAACGTAATGAACATGTTGTGAAATTGAAATCTTGAAAAGTCTTTTAAAGGCGGTGCTTAGCAATAAATGCAATAGATTACGAAAATATTGTTGATAAAAATACTGTCGAATGGTTTGTCCAATAAAGCATTAATCACACTATTTGATAAACCTATTATATCCATTGACTCAATTTTTTAACTACCGTGCATAAAAGTTAATGTGTTTACAAACTTCAGCTTTTTCGATTTTTCACAGATTCTCAGACTTCATCCAGTTTTTCTCCGTTTTCAATAATTTTTCCGTACCTTCGTATTCAGAAAGTGTGTAAAAATTGTAATCTACTCTGCTAGTTATGATTATACAGCTACAAAATTGAAAATTTAAACAGAAATTTAAGCCCGTAATTAAATTTCAAAACAATTTTAACATGAGGGTGGACCTTTATGCAAATTTCGTTCAGACAATGTAATCAGCCCTTTGTTTGATCATTTTAAAATTTAGGAAACTACTATCTAAAAGAGTTTTTTTAAAGCAGTGATGGAAACTTCTTTATATAGGTATAAGCTCTCTGTGACGTCACACAATCTGTCCAATTCGGTTTTTCGGTTATTCCCAGAGAGAGGAACAAAACATTCAGATCCTGAAAAGTATAGTCGGCCGTCCACTGTTAAAAAATGTGTGCTTGGTTTCACCATAGTAATGGATCCTAGTAGCTGCAACGGTTGAGTGGTGTAATGCTTCACCATATTTTAGGTATTCGCTTGAACCATTCCTCAGGCTTTTGATTCCAAAACCTGAAAAATGGTTTAACTGAATACTGAAAATGTATGGCGAAACATTTCACCACTCAGCCTTTGCAGCTACTAGGATCCATTATTATGGTGAAACCAAGCACAAAATTTTCAACAGTGTGCACGAAATTTGTCTTCAGAAGTGACGGCAGTTCCAACCGGGTGGATAGCGTGTCGTCACGAAGAGCTTCTGTGGCCAAAAAGTTAAGGATATACCATCAAGTATTACATGACTACACTCTTAGAAATAACTTTCATTTTTGACTATTCATGAATCCTCAAGCCTCATTTCGTTAATTTTGAGGATTGTTTCGTAAAACTATCACTTGACTTCTGAGTAAACGCGAATCCTCACTTTTACGATCGTGATTTGACGATTCTGTATCTTGATTTTGAGGAAACTGAATCTCATTGTTGTACTCACATGCTCAAAAATGACGAAATATTTCTTTAGATTAGACGACATTCAAATCCTCATAAAAATGACGATTCAAATTTCCTCACTTTGAGGAAACGAAAACTCGGAGCATTCGCCAGTAACGGAATCGTCAAAATTAAGGAAAATTTCGTCGTTTTGAGCATTCATTTTTTAAAGTGTATTGTGTTTCAGTGAGAATCCGCGGCGCCCCCTTCAAGGGTTTCTTCGTGGTCGCTTTGGACGCCGACACCCACGAGAGGCTGGGCGAGTTCTTGGGTGCCAGGGGCATGGAGCCCGTTCCTTGCTCGGCTGTCACACACTCGGACGGGAGGCCGAAGGTGATGGCTGCCATGGTGTGGCAGCCGCCGCCGGACATGAAGAGGGGAGAGGTCATATTCGCGTGCGTATTTTGCTCTTGTCGTTAGTCCTTTAACCCTTTCAGTCATAGATATAGAAAGTAACAGATCTGCCCAACTAAAAATGGTCAGTAGAGATCAATAGAAAATTTGTATGTGGAAATGGCCTAGTGGTACCAATAGAAATTTCTATTGATATATATACAAATCTCTACTGATCTCTTTTGATATCCATACAAATATCAACTGATCTCTATAGATATAAGTGCATGCCTATTGATGTCAATTGAGATCAGTTGCTTACTGATATTTTTTTACTGGTGTCAGCAGAGCTCTATTGATATCAATAAGAAATATTATCAGTAGGTTACTGATATCAATAGATTCTACTGATAACAATTGGGACATCCATAGAAATAAGTAGGGTATACGGTTGTGGCAGTTTTCATTTGATCGCTTATAAATTCGTTAATATTCCGATTAGCTGGATGAAAGTTGCATTAATAGAAAAGTACAACATTGGTCTACGTATAAATAAAAAATTGTGTCCCTATAAGTACAATAGTTTACTTATATGAGCAAATTAGAAAAAAGAGGAAGTAGTGTCACAACCTACCCCACCATAGGGGGAAAGGTGAAGCCAGTTGTGAACCAGTATCCCATAAGGCTGTTCGCAAGCCCTACACTCTTTAAAACAAAGGAGTGAAATCCACTCCTGTGGGAGAAGTGCATTTTCGACACTGGAAATGTAGTAAATATTATCTCAAACTGAGTTAAAATCACCTTTTTGGAGTGTTATCGAAAGATGGTTTCAACATACAAAGGATCCACTTCTGTGGGAGAAGTGCATATTCGACACTGGAGAAGTGAAAATTAACTCAGACTGAGTTAAAATCACTCGTTTGTGTTAAGAGTGTAACGCACCATACGCCACCAGATGGCACCACCAGATAATTCTACAAATGAATTAAATATTTTACTTTAACTAATTAAAGAATTTTAATAGTTTTGCTAGCATGAGTTTATAGTTCGATATGTATTGATAATTTCTGGCAGACATGAGGTTATATTCATAAAAGAAGCATATTAAAAATGGAGTTTTTATTGCATGTAACTCTTCGGCAAAAGCATTTTTTTAAACCACTATCCCGTGATGCATTTCGAAAAAGGCGAAATGTGGATTCATCACACAATCGCGCGGTTTGTATCGCGGTGTACGGGATTGCGCAATCGATGGGCATATCTGCTACTTTCTAAATCTTGCTTTCAGTCCCAGTGATGCCATTTGGCATCATCATGTTTCTGATTATAATTAAAAATAATAATATAGCTGATATCTATTGGGATTAATAAAAAAATATTTTCTAATACAAACAAGTTTGAAGATTCGAATGATGAGCTTTTTGATATCATAAATGGCTATTGACGACCAGTAAAACAATTTCTAAAATGATGACGCCAAATTGTCATTGGGACTGAAAGAGTAAAGAGAGATTGTCAGTCCTACAGAGCTAATGCATTAGTTTTGAAATCACAACTTTTGCAAAAGAATTGATTTTCCATGTTATCCCTTTTTCACCAGGAATGGGAATCTTCATAACATCTACTAAAAACGAAATTGAAAAGAAGATAACATCCGGATATTTAATTATTAAATGATAAAGTTTTAAATTAGTGCGGCCATCTGCTACATATTTTTGGCATTTTATAACTTCAAAAATATATAAATTAAATAACTAGATAACATTTTCGTTACAAATTTGTTTCCTTTCGATGTTATGTTGATTCCCATACCTGGAGAGCGAAAGTTGTGATTCCAAAACTTATGCATTAGCTCTATGGGACTGGTAATCCCTCTTAACATGAAGACCTAATAAAAATAGCCTTGAATCACAAAAGAGAACTTTAATCAGGCAAATATAATTTGCATCTCGAGGTGGTGAACATGAATCACCCTAGCGTCCTGTAACATGGCAGAAACACGACTGAATAGAAGTCTCATATAGGGGGGGGGGGGGTCGAGGTAACAGGGGGGAGGTGCTAGCTCACACTCAGGCGCGCAGCCAGAGAGGGGGCTTGGGGGGCTCGAGCCCCCTCCCTGATTGAGACAAAGTGCCCTTTCTCCCAAATTAATTTTCCCGAATTCCTGTAATCTTATAAAATGTGTTTTAATGAAAAGAAAGTCAATTGGTACATTATTCTTGAAAAACGGAACCAAAAACGTAGTTCATAATCAGTTTCCAAAGTTAATCATTTAATACGTATTGTCATGCAAAGAGTTTCTTTTGCCTGTTTATAGGCATATACAACTGAAGTTTCTAGAACGTATTCAGATGGGCTGGGGAGCCCAGTTGGTTTAGGCACTCGCCTAGCATGCGAAAGGTCCTAGGTTCGGGTCCGGGCATCGCCAAAATAACTGCCGACCTATAAATGGCCTGCACAGCCAAAATGTCCGACGAATAATGCCAAGTGTAAGGGAGTGTAAGGGAGCTCTAGTGCGACGATAATTCAAAACCTAAACCTAGATCGTGTAGAGAAGAACACGCTTTAGAACTAGTAAAAGATTTTAAACGTGTGTTTTAGACAAAAGCAATAGGGCATTAGATCGCTTTTTATTTCATCAATCTTTAAAAGGTAGAAGCCCTTACATTAAAACACGATTTTGAAATCAATGTTTTTCGAATAGCCAAAATTCAAAAAATTATGAAAGCTCAACCTGCTGAAACTGGCGAATCATATTACAGAATATTTATTTATTCCGTACATAGACCAAATAATAAGTTAGTATGAGAGGAGGTTTGAAGATAGAATGGCTATATTTCATCAAATGTTCAGTATTTACTTCCATGTTACTGTAATAAGGCTACTTTTGTTGATATAAGTGTGACTGCGGTATTTTGTTCGAGTGATTTGAGCAGCGATGAATTAGTTATTATGAGTGAAGTTGATCTTTGAAAGAAAAAGCGGGAAAGAATTGTCGAATCTCAAAAGTTAATATCAGCGATTGGAACTTTGAGTGTTCTTGAAACAAATATCATTTTCTAAACCATTGCGAAAATGATGAAATACAGGGGGGTTATAAAATAACGCTCGCTATTCGGAGTGGTCTGTAGCTTGAATGAATAATCCAAATGCATCACACATTGAGACCCCTGCATTGAGACACTTACTAATCAAGAAGGGAGGAAAAGAATGGAATCATAAAAAAGATAGAATTTTAAAAAATAATCATAAAAAAGAATACTCATAAAAAACAAACTCGTATCTTGCCCAGGGTTCTAAATTACGAGGCTTCGTCAATTATGGAATTTTCCAAAATTCCGTCAATTATGGAATTGACAATTTTCAGAATTCCTGAAATTTTAGTTTCCTCTGGAAATTTTATCAACCACTCACTTACTTAAAAACTTTCTTCAGTCTTGTTTGTAAAACATGATTGCAAATTTAGAACTTAATTAATAAAAGTAACATTTAATTAAAAAAATTAATTTATTATCCCCCCCCCCCTTCCGGAATTCGTGTAAAAGTGCCCTTCTGAAGTTGAGCCCCCACCTTGAAAATATCCTGGCTGCGCGCCTGCTCACACTGTAAAATATTTGTGTAAAATTACAGCAAATTTTACGGTTACTTTTTACATTTTTGTTCTAGTGTTCGTTTTACAGCAAAATGATGTTTTCGTGACGTTCAGAGTCACATGAACAATTAACTTCATTCACACAACAATTTACTTCATTAAAAGTTAAACAGAGATGATGGTTGCATTGAATAACTGTCCGTGAAGTAAAAGTTTTGTCCGGTACCACAAAATCAAAATAAATTTTACATATAATGCATATGTAAATTCAAAGCACAGAGTGAGGACCGCAGTTTAGCCATCAGACTTTTATTTCAAATTAGATGGGTTTTGTTACAATGTGCTGAATTTGATGGCTCTAAATGCATAACTAACCTCCTCCTTGTAGCTGTGATATAATAATCTCGATTTTTTCTCAACGAAGAAGCAACGAAAATGAATTAATTTTAGACTATTCAAGTTTAACTGCAATGCAACTGCATAAGTTTCATTTCAATCACCAAACCCTAGTTTAATATTTTACAATTATTTAAAGTCACTAATGAAAGTACTGAACTCTACTTTGGAGAATGTGAGTTTTGCAATTATCGCCCTCATTATAAAGTGGTCAGATTTAAATACAATACAAAAAATTGTCGACCAACAACAGGCCAGAGGCCCAGCAAGGTTGGTCCGAAATATATCTAATTCCTTAACAGTTTCCAATAGTTATCGAGATTATTCTTAAAAACTTCCACTCTCTTCGAATACACAACATATTCTGGTAAAGCATTCCACTCATTGACGACTCTATTGTAAAAATAATGTTTTCTTACCTCCCTTCTAAAGCATGATTTATTCAATTTCTGACCATGCCCTCTTTTCCGGCTATTTAAGGTAAAACCTAAGCCCCCCATATCTCCCTGATGGGTAAAATCCCTGTCTCCCTGGTAAAATTAAAAAATATGTGTCTGAAATAGTTTTGTGAGTAATTTATTTGTAACCTAATTATACATTTTTTATCATATAGTGCTACAATACTGGAATCCTTCTCATCGTACTACACCGGGCTAATTGCTTCCATACAAAGTCGAAAGCCAAGAAAGAAAATTCCACTGAAAAATCCGAGGTGTCTGGAATATCCTTCTTGCTATGAACTACGTCTTCTGAACAATTCAACGCTACCGAACGTTCTGTAATATAAAATACAAATTATTTAATAAACTTTTTTTTACTGAACATCATTGGCTTTTTGAAATTTAAATTTGATTTAAAAAAAATTGTCGTTTGATAAAAGTTATTTTATCGCTGAACAAATAGAATTTAAATACAAGATTATACACTATACTGTTAAGAAAGTACTGTTCATATACACTATACTTTTAAGAAAGTTGTTCATTTACACAACTGTTTAGAAAACAATTAAAGCTTTATAAGTTAATGAGTAGAAAGGTAAAAGAATTTCTTAAGAGATACCTTAAAAAAAATTGCGTTATTTTACAATTTTATTAGTAAACAAACCTTAACGTCACTTAAAAGAAAAATATTTATGTTTAGATGGCACACAATTGCATTTTGATGTGTATATACGAGGGCTGTTTTTTTTTCAAGCTCCGATGGGCTGTAACAAAAAGACGGGTCAAAATATAAAAAAAGATCTTCATTAAAGGTAATATACAATACTGCTTATTTCTTCGCATAATTACCTTGACGATTCAAGCATTTGTCATATCTGTAAACAAGCTTTGAAATACCCGCATCATAAAATGTAGCCGCCAATGATTTGAAGGGATTTGTAACGGGTTTTTTGAGCTGCTAGTCAATTTGGAAGCGTTACAATTCAAGCCATTATGCTAATCGATAATTCACGTTTGGTACGTACACCTTCAAATTTCCCTAAACACTTAGTCAACTCGTTGCCGTATGTAACGACCTAATTGCTTCTTTTGTCCCCTTCCTTCACGAACAGTTCGGCTACCTAATTTTGAACAGCATTCACGAACAACGCCACCACTCATAAATATCCATACACTCGACTCATTCTTCGATGAATTTCAGTTACACTGTTCAATTATGCCTGCAAGAAACGAAAACCAGCTCGAAACCGTCACAGCTATCCCACCCTATCATCGGCGGCAACAAGTTATGAAGAGGGTGCTTCAAAACTTGTTTACAGATATGACAAATGCTTTAATGGTCAAGGTAATTATGTAGAGAAATAAGCAGTATTGTACATTACTTTTAATAGAGGAAAACTATTGCACATATTGAATGTGTTTAAAGTGCCAGGGAAACTAATAAGACTTGTTAAGATGACGCTTTCAAGCACTGAAGCTAAAGTAAAAGTGCAGGGAAAGTTCTCAAGGAACTTTGGAATTGGCACTGGATTAAGGCAGGGCGATGTGTTGTCTACAACACTGTTCAACTTTTGCTTAGAGCACATAATAAGGAAAATTTACACTAATCGAGTTGGTACGATAATTAACAGATCAATGCAAATTTTGGCTTTTGCCGATGATGTGTATCTGATGTCGAGATCAGAAAAATGCCTTATTGATATAAAGATTTAGAAAGGGAGGCAAAGGAAGTAGGTTTAGTAGTTAACAGAGACAAAACAAAATATATAGCAATGAACAAAAGAAATGGACCAATAGCGAATGCCTTAAATAAGGAGCTCGGTATTGAAAAATTGACAGAATTTAAGTATCTTGGTTCAGTTATCACAGGAAACAATGAAATAAACTCAGAAATAAAGGCTAGGCTACCTGCCGGAAATATAGCTTACTTTTCCCTCCTTAAACTATTTAAATCATCTCTATTATCAAGAACTCTCAAATTAAAACTCTATAAAACACTAATCAGACCTGTGGTCACATATGCAGCAGAGACATGGACTATTACTCAGAAGGAGGAAAGGATGCTTATTACATTTGAAAGAAAGGTTCTTAGAAAAATATTTGGACCGGTCAGAGAAGGAGAGGTGTGGAGAATTCGAAGTAATCTGGAGTTGAGAAAGCTATACAATGAATGGGATATTGTGGATATAATAAAAATCAAAAGGCTTCAATGGCTCGGTCATCTTGAGCGAATGGGTGATGATAGAGCAACAAGGAAAATCTTTAAAGGAAAGCCAGAGGGAAGGAGGAGAGCCGGACGTCCTAGGAAGAGATGGCTGGACGAGGCGGAAGAGGATCTGAGAAGGATTAAAGTTAAAAATTGGAGGGTCAAAGCCAAGGACCGGAAAAAGTGGCGCTGTGTGTTAAAGGAGGCCAAGGTCCTTCATGGACTGTAGTGCAGGGGAGTAAAGTAAAGTAAAAGTAAAAAAAAGTATATTACTTTTGGTTAAAAAATCTCTCTTTTTTTTGTATTTTGCCCCGTCTTTTTGTTACAGCCCATCGGTGGTTGGAAAAAAACAGCCCTCCGTATATTACAGATAAAATATTTGAAATGCTATAGTTTTCTTAAAAACCTTAAGTATTTAATTTTGTGTTACTTACTACTATTTACAACATTAGTTATTTTTCGTTTCATTCATTGTTGTAGCCGTCTGAGTTCACTAGTAATGGAAACTATATTGGATTTCAAACAATCTACAGTTTTGTGAAGATGTTGCAAAGAGTCCACTTTTGATACACTTTGCGAAAAGCAATCATAGTAAATTGCATATTTACGTTCCACGAAAGTGTTGACATACGTCCTATTAAATACAAGCAAAAATAAATATTCTCAATATCTATTTTTTCCAATTAACTGAAATCATATGAAAAAGTACATAAGGAATAAAAGTGACCTAAACAGACTATTGAAGATATAATAGCTTCCTAAAATGATTAGTTTAAGTTTTTTCTTATGCTATGTCCACACTACGACAATAAAAATTACAAGAAATATGCGCGCATGGAAATGTATATACAATTTGTACCATTCGAGGTAGGTGCGTGCGCATGGCTGACCAAATTGTATATGCATTTCCATGCGCGCGCATTTCTTATCAGTTTTTATTGTCGTAGTGTGGACATAGCATTGTATTTATCTATGATGATGCCACAATGCAACTAGTTTTGAAATTGGTTGTCAATTAGTATTATTAGGGTGAATTCTTTATTTTTCGTAATTGCATAGATTATAAATAAACATAAAAACTTTAAAATACTAAGTAAAAAAGAATATTATATTAGTTTTTAAATTGTGGATTAACGTGCAAGTTACAAATACAAAAAAAAAACTACTCTAAAAAATGATATCGCTCTTATATAATAGTTACCTTATTTTGTCTTTAGCGTCTTCAAAACTATCGGCTACAAAATATACGTCTTGATACACAAGATCTTGGTGTGGCTGAACAGCAGTAATTTGAGGTTCAAATGGAAGAAATTTTGGTTCATCGGACATGGCATGCTAAAAAAAAATATCGTCATACACTTTTATTAACTATGATTTCAGAAAATAATGCAATAAAATTGGTGGTTTAAATTTCCTTATTTATCGATATTACCAAAACAAAAATAGAATCAATAAGGACACTACTTTTTTTTATCATGGCTAATGCAACAATTTTTCTTATCTTGTTAGGTAAATATAGATGTATCTTGACATATCCATTTGACAAAAACGCGATAATCGTGGTATTTCGTGCACGGAGAGTTTGACTCCAGATAATAATCCATTGGCATAATAATACTGAACCTAATGCAGCAGGTCAAAAATATGTAGGGTCATAATCAAAAGATTCAGACTTAAGGTGGCCGATCACCTTTGACAGCAAGTTTTGAAAATTCTATGCCAACCATGACGTTGAGGAATTTTATTATCAGTTATGAATATAAAACTGGTTTTTTAAGAAAGTAAATCATTAAAAAAATATTTGTCAGTATTTGTGGAAAATTATATTAAAATATGCTTCAAAAATCACGCTTACGCAAAACATGATATCTTTACGAATTTTATTTTTTTCTATCGTTTAGATTTAAATATGCTTAACCAACATTAATATACGTCATGAGCTAAAATCATTAAGATATTAGTTACCAAATATTTTTTATGGGCAAAAGTTTGTAGCATTATATCGAAAACACATAGAAACAAGAGAGTAAAAATCATAAAAACAGTTTTAAAATATCCAATTCTTAATAGTTTTACATGATTGTTGTTCAAAACCTTCTTCATATACTGTTACAAAACTACTGTAAAAATTTGGAAGCTATTGATAATAAGGAACTTCAGTTTTTATGTTTTGCGTAATGTGTAATGAGTTTTGAAAAAAATGCAAAAAACAAGCAACAAAAGCTTTAAAGAGCTGTAACTTCGGTGCTATTAAAAACTAGAAACTAAAATGAAACAGATTTTGAAAGCTGAACGTTTATTCTATATTAAAAGGCAAAAAACAAATGTTTTATTTGTTAGCAGATTTTTGCTGAAAAAAGGTGATCGGATACCTTAACGTCTTCGAAACAAAGAAACACGAAGCTCTAATAGAACTAAAATAGCCTACATTCCTGTTACTTAAATACTTACTGAAATTCTTATCGGGAACGAACTAGGTTCGTAACAGTAAGTGTCATATACAACCGTTTCTACATAAAATTTATACACATTACAACAAATATCACTAATCACAGCATCCATCTATATAATTTAAACTTCTTAAAGCCAAATTCAACGATTTATAAGTGGGTCTCTGACCAAGCACACAAGCCTGACAATTTGTGTCCACAAACCAATATTGGGTCCGGCTATATGTCTTAAAATATGTAATATGCGATATTTGTATCACAATATTCCCGATACTGACTTTTTTTAATGAGGTTGTAATGGTCACTCATATTATAATCAGGCATCTATATTATTAAATCAGTAAATTAACAAAGTTTGACTATGGGTTTTTTTTAACTTACCATCAGTTCTCCATACGCTGAGAGAAGTCCTGCTCCATAAGCTTTCACTGCTTCTCCTTCTTTGCATAAACCGAACTCCACTGTAAACCAGTAAATCTACAAATAATATTAAAAACTCCAAGGTAAAAATTTCTTCAAAGCATAATTTTTTTAAACTATTAGTTAATTTCTTAATTAAATATTTGCTAATATAGTGGTACATAAGGCATAATACAACTTATACTAAAATTAGTTATTTTAAACTGTTAGGAAATCAGAAATACCTGTACACTTGGGATATTTTGTCTAAATGTTTTGATATTCAATACTTCATACTCTACCAAATATACCACCCTGTTAAAACTCAATACCACCTTGATATTGTGCATATTTTGTTGTAAACGTTTTTCCACTGTTGATAAGGAGATGTACAGCTGGGGGAGAAATAAAACAATCCACCCCTCGTGTCTCGGCTGCTATTGATCAGGGAATTTGTGTAAGGAGTCAATTTTCAAGAAATAGCATAGCTTTAGGAATTGAGAACTGGCAACAAAAAATTTATAAGGGGTCGTCTTCATATCAAAATGAGTATCAACTTTGAAAACTCCAATTGGCAAAACCCATTTTTTACATAAAAATTTTGAGCATCTACAAAATACCCAATACATTATAAAGAATTAATTTTGCATTATTTGCTGAGATATACGTATTCAAAGTTGAACACCCATGATGTTAAAAAAGCTTCACAAATTTTTATTCATACCTACACAAATAAATTGAATTAAACGAAGATTTTTTTATTATATAGCTCTTAATCTTCCAAAAACAAGTCACACAAGTTTTGTCATCAATTTTTCATTTTTAATAATTTTTTATTTAAATTTAAATAAGAAAAATTAAAACATGAATAGCAACCACAATTTGTTTTTTCATAAATCGATAAAGTAGATCAAGTAGAGCCGAAATCCCGACATTTTTTTATCCAACAACAATTATTTGCCGAGTTATTGTTAAAAAACTAAAAACGACGAATTTTAGGGACCGTGTAAAAAATTACTTTTCAAATTTGTTCCTTACTTGCATTATCGTTTGGTGGTTGAAAAGCATTTGTTAGCAAATGTTTATTCAAATTACCGGTCTGTCAGATGTCTAAAATTCTTTTCTTTTTTCAAGTGCATACAGTGTATTCTGTTTGTATAATTGACATTAAATTATATCGATTACTATATTTTTAAATGTATGTTATTTCCAATATTATTTCATAGTGTGTTTAATTTTAAAAATTAAATGCTCTACAATATTATTCAAACTAAGTTTTTTAGTATATTTTTAATTGTTACCACATTGATTATTCAAAATGATTAGGTCCTACTGCCTTGGTTAAAAATCATTGCTGAATCATTCTGCGTAATTTTATTTTGCTTTCCTTAAATATCGTGTTAATGTCGTAACCCTCGTTTTGCAATACATTGTTTATATTACCGATAGGGTGCGACGAATTTTAAACAAACTTTTGTAGAGATATGAATGAAACAAAAAATTGCATAAAAATGTAAAGCAAATGTAATAATCAGTTGGTCAATCTGATTGTTACTAATCGAATTTGAAAATCTGTTCGTTATAAACAACCGTATATGCGACTTAATTAAAAATTAAAACTTTTCATCTTCTAGCCTTTATTTTATTTTTGAATTTTAAAATCCAAATTTAAAAAAAAAAACATTTTAAAAAATCACAATATTAGTGAAGTAGGTTAAACTCTAGCATCTGTTGGCGAAATTATGTTAACCCTTTTGTTAGCTTGTCGGTTTGAAAAGACACAACCTAATATTACCTTTTTCATTTTGGAGATTTTCCCTTAAACAAGTTCCAAATTATTGCTTTAATCTGTCACCAAAAAGCAAAATAACTAATTCTTTTTTATACATGGGGTATTTTGAAGGTGCTGAAAATTTGTATATAAAAAAATTGGATGTTATAATTGGAATTTTCAAAGTATATCGTTTTTTTTTTCCCATCTGTACACCATCTCATGGTTTAATATACACTGTTAAAAATTTTGGCGCAAAATTTCTACTTAAATCTGGAACTTTCTAACTGCCGCCACTTTTGACGTCAGTTTACCAATCTTGTATAAAAATAAACATAAATAGCCATAGTTTTGATGCTCCGCAAAAGTGGTAAATCAACGCTCCAAATATTGCCGGCAGCTACAAAGTTAAATTATTCCTGTGCAAAATGTTTTAACTGTGTGGACTTCATTAAACTGATGACAATTGTGGGTGAAAAATGTTGACTAACCGTGGCCAGCTTTTCTATGTCTTGGTCTGAGGCCCCCAGTGAAGAAAGACCGATCTCCTGAGAGAATGCAGCGAAAGTGGGATCAGTCAGCATGGGAACGTGGCCAATTAGCTCGTGGATGCAGTCTCTGTGAAAGAAAATATTCAAGCGCCTAAGCAGGAAACTGAACTTAACAAGTCATGGGGAGAGATTAAGACCATTGCAGCCAACAGGTAAGGTGGCGGACCATCGGAGGCCCTATGCTCCATGTTGGAGTGAAAGAGGTATAAGTAAGTAGCAAGTAAGTAAGCAGGAAAAGGTCCAACTTTTAAAGGCACCAATAGAAGCATTTACCCCTTGAATAATTTTTATCTTTTATATTATCTTTAAGTTACATGACTTTAAGAAAATCTTTCTATTCATTCTATAAGATATTTAGCGTAATTAAAAAAATGCATAGATATATACTTATCTTCATTCCTTAGAATCTTAGATGAAGAAAAAAAGGCTCAAGAATTAGTTAGAAAATTAACCAGTACCTCTCGCTCGTTTGTTGCAACAATTTCGTGTCTCGTAATTTTGATTGTAGAATAAGCCAATTAAAATCATCTAATTTTTCAAACTTGTGTTTCAAGAGAGTCAAGTGTTTTGAGGGTACTACAGATAAAAAAAAATTTAAGATTATCATAAGTTAGAAAACTTACCACATAAAACCTTCAAATTCGTAGTTCCTAAAAAATTTTGTTTGTTTTTTCATCCACATTGGTTTTACGATGAAAAAAGTAGGACTGTAACAGAAACTGTCACTTAGGACTATTTATACAGAAAATCAATGTAAGGTTAAAAATTAAAAAAAAATTACGCCTACTTTTAAAATAGAACCCCTCGTGCATATTTCTAAACAAACAATACGAACACAAATAAAAGAATCTCATTGTGACATAAATACGTCATTCCTAACTTATTCGTATCACAAAAAAATCTGTTAAATTTTTAGTTAATTTAAAAAAAGCTTCTCGTGCGATTATTGTGAATTTCAATGGTGATTTAATTTCCTTAAAATGACATGGGATTAAAATGGCAATTGTGTGCAAGCAGTTGTAAGTGACAGTTTCTGTTACAAACCGACTTGTTTGCTTATGACAATATTGAAGCAAATGTGAGAGATAAAACAGTATTGTCTTCCATATTACTTCTTATTATTTGAACTTACGGTTCTGGAGAATGATCAGGATTCGAGCTGTGTCGGACGTACTGTGTGCACTGGAACACACGGAACGCCAGGCTGGCCAAGAAATCTCGGGCACTGACTAGCCCAGCAGCTGGTCTCAGGGTAAATCCAGTCTTACCTTTTATAAGAAACAAAAAGTCAGCCGGCGCATATAAAGTTGTGCGATTGTTAAAGGAAATACAATTGTTAAAGGAGAAGTGTTGTATTTTGAAAGGTGGAATATTTAAGATTATTACACTTCTATAGATACCTAAAATTATGAATAGTTCTTAGATGCTTAAAACAAATTCGTGATTTAAATTTCGACTCTTAATTTCATTTTCTTTAATTAAAAAAACCTCTTTATTCACATTTCTTGTTTTATTATTTGCTTTTTACTTTCAATCAATTAATATAAAATGCAAGGTAATGAAAGTATTGTGATGGGTTGGAAATCCGAAATTTAGTTTTTTTCAGCATGTTTTGAAGGGTGCTTTATCGTTTTCAACACGTTTTGAAAATGGCGATTAAAAAAAGTGTTTTTGAACATTTTTCTGCTTGTTTGTTCCTATTAAAAAAACAATGATAAAGTAGGATTACTGGCCATTTAAAAGTGTTTATTGCGATTGTGAAGTTTGACATGCGATTGACGAAGTTGGACAAACAATTTCTTTTTCGTTGAATAGAAATAGAACTATCAAAATATTAAATGATGTGATCTCTAGAACTTGAAAAATATTAATATTGAATATGTGATTTGAAGGTTTTGACGTAAAATAGACAACTGCAGGGATAAATTAACATTTTGCACTACACTCTTAAAACAAAAGAGTAAAATCCGCTCATATAGGAGAAGTGCATTTTCGACACTGGAAAGGAGTGAAAATTAACTCAGACTGAGTTAAAATCACTCGTTTTGAGTGATCCTGTCGGAGTTTTAACTAAACAAAAGAGTGAAATCCACTCCAAAAAGATAAGTGCATTTTCGACACTGAAAAGAGTCAAAATTAACTCAGACTGAGTTAAATTTACTCGTTTGTTTTAAGAGTGTAGAGATAGCTTTATTGGGATACTACTATATTTTAACCTTCCCATAACTAGTACTCCATATAAGTAGCAATGTTATTATCTCTCTTTACATAACATGTATTACATTGTATACAATTTTACAATATGCATGGAATCAAAAGGGTATTCAACGTGTATTTAATCCTTGACCTAACTTATATTCATTATGAGGAACACATAAGTAAAAGTATTAATATTTTTTTTAAAAAATCTAATGTGAGCATGCACAGTAATATCAATGCTTACTTTTCAAGAATGCCGATATGTCTTGTAACTGCGGAATAGCATCAGCTCCGTAACTACAATCCATTTCAAGTAACTGGAAACTTCTTAGAAATGGTGCACAAGCGTACTTTGGAAACACTTTGTATAATTTCTTATAAACTACACTCCTAAATTAATATCAATAAGTTCTTCAATGTAGAATAATAGGTAACGATTTTTAGTAGTACAAATATCTACAGAAACATGAATTTTTCACTCACCATGTTTTAATTTCTTCGTCTGTATAATGTATTAAGGGAATAGGCTCTCCTCTATGAATAAAGTTTGGAAATTTAAAAAAAAACATAATCCAGAGATAAAATTTATGTTTAATACTATAAAAGAGATTAAATTCCTCAGTCACAACATCAACTTAAACAATGTTTAACCATATGGATTTCAAGTAAATGTTGTTAGTTAAAATATTACTCGATTTAGTTTAATTTTACGATCAACAAATTAAAATTGTGTCCCTTATTAAAAATGTTTAAATTTATATCATCATTTAAATAATTTATTGATATTATCAAGTTAAAGGAATTTATTTTAGCTTAGGAAAAATAATTTTTAACTCAATTGAAATTATATTCCTGCACCACATATATTTTTAAAAGAATTTTTGAATGTAGTAATTTTCCCAAAATTTGAACTTGAAAGAACGGAGATGTCATTTTTTTACATCTGTTGCAGGAATGAATGTAAAACAATTTAAAGAAATAAAGTTTTATTTAACACATACATATTTAAGCTCATACCGTGTGAAAACTAGATTACTCTTCAATCAAATCGTGTATCCCTTACAGGGTTATCAGATTTGACACAATCCAAAGAAATCTTTAGTGAAATAACATACTTACTGCTTGTAATTGAAAGCGATTTCCGCAATGTCTTTTCGCCTAGCTCGATAAACAGGATCCCTAAAACCCTTAAAAATATCAAATGTTTAATAAAAAAAAGTAAGCGGCAAACTATTTGTGTAAAAATAAATTCTGCAGTAAACTGCGAGAATAATATTATTCAACAATTGAGCAGAAAAGCTGCCCTCAATTATTTTTCTTACGAAAAAATGTGTTTATAGGAGACATTATCATATTTTTCTATATAATATATAAAATAGTTTACATTTATTATCTTTTATTTGATTTATTTCTGTTTTTCTAGAATATGTAAACTTGCAACGCTTATCGAACATCAAAGTAATATTTTTTTTAAAAATTGATGAAATGAATGATTTAATAAATTAAAGTAACGTTATCAAAACATCTTAAAATTATTATTTAACGACGATTAGCAAGGAAATTTACCGTATAAAAATAATATTTTTCTTAAAAATATCTAAATAGACATATAAGATAAGGACCATAGTTAAATAATTTATGAATGACAAATTAAGTTATATCAAAAACGAGTTTTGAAATCTTAGAAGTTGCGTATTACTCGATAAAAAAAATAGTTAATAGTAGTCACGAATAAAGGGTCATTAATGAGTATCGAGATTTTGAGCCAAATTCACTTGTAGTGCATTTATCAGATTCGCTCTTATAGCAAAGTATAAATATTTTTACCGGATGACTGCTGTCAAGATCAGGTTCAAATTTTGAAAGGATGTGATTACACTTATCCAAATCACCAATGCACTTAGGAAACCAAACATCTAAAAGAAAAAAAAAGCATTGCTTAACTTGAAAATTTAAATGTTTAGTTAGATATAACATTTTTGCTGTATATACACTTTCAATTGAAAATACTGCATTAGTAAAAAATAGTATTCAATCTGTGTTTTACTTAGTTCAGACCAAAAATAATGTTTTAAACCACATTTGGATTTTCTCTGCGCATTGAATATCACAAAATATAATTATCAAACAACACTAGCCTGGGATGATTATATGACTCCCAAAACCTGTTTTACCTATTCCTAGACATTTTGAATGATGAATATAAAAAAAATGAAAAATTACCCTTACATCTATAGTTTTATTATAAAAGAACTCAGCGTACTAAAAAAAAACATAATATTAAATTGTTCCACTAACTTTTTTTAAATGGTTCTACATTCTTTCGTTTAAATTTACAATTTAAAAAAAATAGCAATTTTGGCTAATTTTCTTTCGGAGTAAACGAGCCTTAGTGAGAAGGGAAGGGGTCCTTACTTATTATATCAACTATATACATTAACCTTTTGCATTCTAATGTCCCCAATTTTTATTATTTTTAATTATCAAAAGTTCATGTCCTTGATACTTGATACCACCATTTTATTTCAAAATAAAAATACTTAATTTTAATTGTTAAATTTTTGTATCTTCTTTTAGCTTCCACACTACGTTTAATTTTCAGGTAATTTTCAGTTTCAGTAGCAACACGTAACACTACTTCAAAATAATTTCAATATTGTGATCTCATGTCCCATCTAAATGCATAACTTCCACATTCTTGATTCTTATTTTTCAAAATTCATCAAAACTCGAACTAGAATTAATCCTACAAACATCGTCAATTCTTTAAAAAAAAAAGCAAAACTTTACGTAATATTTTTGCATAATATCTTTAATTTATTGAGCACAACACTTCACTGTAAATTAAGGCGAAAATATATGAGAGAGAATCCATGAAACTTCGAACCAACACAAACAGGCTACCTTTTCGCTGTTTCCTTCAGTTACCTCACGCCGATTTCAATCGGCCTCCTCTTGTGACGTATTCGGCCCCCTGTTATGACGTCACACATACATGGATGACGTCACAACCGAAGGCCTATTCAGTAGAAATTGGGAGATGTTTTTAGCTTCCACAGAACCATTTCCTATATTAAAACGTAAAAAGTGGATTGTATTATAATTGTTCAGTCCGTCTGTCTGTTTATCTGTCACCCACTTTCATAGCCCAAACTACAACTGCTAATAACAAGTGTGTTAAGTTGAAAAAATTTCAGCTCATCGCAATTAGAAGACAGAAAATCTCTGAAAACAATTCGAATTCGAAGTACTTAAATTATTAAAAAGACTGCACAATTTAATGTTCATTTAAGAAGCTGAGAATAGAGCACTAGTGGTGTTGGAAAAAGTGGGGAACGGAACCAAAATGAATTGTATTGCTATTTTAGCGAAAAAAATGTTGCTATTTTTATCATCTAATTGCAACTACTTTAATAAAAAAAAGCTTTTTTATCGTAGGTCTGATCAATGCATGTGGCGCAGAATTAGAATTTTTATAGAATTGTTTTATCAAGAAAAAAATCCCTGAAACATTAGAGAGGTAATAGTATAATTCAATAGATTAAAGTATAGGTTATTAATATTAAAATACGAATTACTATAAATATGTCCATCGCAACAATCTTACTTGTAAAGTATCGCAGATCCATTTTTCAATTCTGTTTACATTAGCTTTACTATTGAATGAGCAGTCCATTCTATTTATGTCGCTCATCAACAGCCATTTTTATAAGAATAAAACCACCACTGAAATTCGCAACAATCGCTTGAGAAACTTAAATAATAAATTTTTAAAAAAAATATTTTCTATTAATTGGTTTGAAATACGTCATATGTATTTCACAAAGAGATCCCCTGGTTGTATGTTAGTATGAAATATTTTGCATTTATTAATAAGCGTTTATTTTATTCCTTGAAATATAAATTAAATTAGCACGCGATATTTATTGAATGGGAATGTTTCTTATGATGTTGCGCTCTCCGTACTATTTCATAGGTTGTTTCATTTTCTTTCTGTACTACGATTTCATTGGTTGTTTCGGTTTCAACTCACGATCACAATGCGGAAATAGATAGAAAGAAAATTTACTTTCTATGCAAGTTTTCTTTAATGAATGATTAAAAGAACCAACAGCACAGCAAGATGTTGGCGTTTAAAATAAATTGCAACTTAAATATTCTTAGAAAAACTCACTTTCAAATTCAAAAACAAAAGTAATTCGAGGAAAATGGAAACAAGACCGTGGAGCTGTTGTCAGATCCGACGTGAAACAACCTGAAAGTAGCCAATTAAGCATGTAAATGTTTATAAAATTAATACTGCGTTTGGCGCCTTGTTTCCTGTTTAACACAAATGTAGTAGGAAGCGGCAAGGGGAAGATTCTGTTACAAACCTACTTGTTTTATTCTGAAAAAAATGTTTTCAAGACTTTCAGTCCATTTTCTAGAAACCATCCAGCACGTAAAATTTTTTTTAAACAAATTATTTACCTTTTACAAATATTGTTTCATCAGCAACAATGGAGACAGGGGTGGTCCCTTCCTGTCGAAATTTTTTGATAAGATGGAGGAGTCCGTTTTGTTCGACGGCAAGTTTCACTAGAAGGTCCAAAGACCCATCTATTGTTTTCGATGGCCGCGTTTCTAAGTGTTTGATGCTACCTTTGTGCATCTAAAAGAATACCATGATCATTTAGTTAAAGTTTATAAATTGTGCTAAAACCTTTTAATAAAATATTGAGTTCTGACACATTTAGTAATTATTGCATTACTTTTTGTTATAATCTCATCCATAAAAAAATAAAGAAATTATTAATCATTGCTTCTCACAAATTCTGAACATTGATGTAAAAAATACACACTAAGATATGGAGAAATTATAATGATTATAAAACTATGACAGCAATTAAATTTATATTGACATATTATTTTACTAGTAAGTGTAAAAATTAAGTAAGCTGTTTTATTTAATAAAAAATTATTTATTAAATTTTATTTATACAATGTAAAGTTATTTCAGAAAAACAAATATTTCCCCCAATTAAACTAATTAAAAAATTAAACTAAGTTACAACATAAAAATTAAGCTTTATACATTACATTAATCAATTTTTTGACGTCAAGTACGAATACTATTAGAGAAATATTACAAATACTAATTTAACTTCAACAAATTTACCTGTATATTTTAATTTCTAAAATAAAAAGGACCTACTTCTATATTTCGAAGAATCAAAGGTAATGTTGAGAATTCATCTGCAAGTGAAAAGATCAAACTCACGAACATTTTGCCATCTGTTTGTTCTTTAGAAATCCGACTAAGTAGTAGAATCTGGAAATTGGACACATCAAAAAATTATTTTTAAAAATAAACTATCAAATATTACACAAAACGCTTTACCTAAAATAACAAGAAAAGAATACTAGTCCAGGCAACGAAGAGTTCTAGAGGGAAAGTTTTGGAACACAATTTTTGACTTCATAACTTTGTTTAGACTAGTTAGGAGGTAAACATATCAAAAGTCCCCGCCCCTAGCCCCTGTGCTAAAGGGGGGAGGGGGGGGTTGAATGTCCCATTTTTCGGTTTTTCGCTTATATCTCGAAAACTATGAGTTATAGCTATATAATTGTAATACACAAAATGAAAGCTGATTAAATTTGCTACAAGCTGCACCCCTCAAGTGTTTTAATATCTTGTATAGTTTTTGAGATATCCGCTCTTGAAAATCAGTAATTTTGGAGAAAACACTTCTCCCCCCACATTTTCCCTCTTTTTTGACCGGATAACTCTTCAATAATGCACCGAAACACTAAATTTTGGCCCTTGATTGATAGAGAATTTAATTCTTTTCAATAATATATCTTATTTTACTATTTTATCTATTTTCCTTCAAATTTTATAGCGGTTTCAGTGTTGAGTGAAGATTGTACTGAAAGTACCATAGAGCTAATGCATAAGTTTTGAAATCGCAACTTTTGGAAAACAATTTATTTGCCCTGTTATTACATTTTCACAAGGGATTAGAATCATCATAACATCAATTTAACACAAAATTGAAAAGAAAATAACATCCGGTTATTTAATTATTAATTAATAAAGTTTTAAAATAGTGGCGCCATCTGCTGTATATGTTTGAAATTTTAAAACTTCAAAAATATATAATTAAATAACTAGATAATATTTTTGTTTCAAATTTGTTTCATTTCGATGTTATGTTGATTCCAGTACCTGGATAAAAAGGGCTAACATGCCAAAGCAATACACCTGTGGAAGTTGTTATTCCAAAACTAATGCATTAGCTCTATCGGACTGACAACCCCTCTTATGTACACTTATTCTATACTGAACGTCTAAATAACACTGATACTCATTTTGTAGGCACGTTGTTGCTTTAATATTTTATCTATTTTATTTCATTCGTCAAACACAAGTGGGAAAACTGTCAGATGCTATTCATGTTCTTCATCTTCGGAGTCAATTTGAGGGACCCCATTGATGCTGTTCCAATGGTAAGTTTGGCATGCTCTAGGACCTTTGAGGCTTGCTATTTTTGCTGCTACACTTGAGCTGGCACAGTCTTTCTTACATCATCCGAACATAATTTTCAGAACATCGTCAGGTGCTGCTGCTAACTCACTGTGCACTTTGACCATCAGGCAGTTATTCTCAATATTCCAATCATACACAAGAGGAGGCAGGTCATTTCCCAGCCACAGCTCATCTTAGTGTAATATTCAGAGGAAATACTGTTTTACTGCTTCCTCGGTGGGAAGAAGACGATATATCAGCCTTGATGGCGGCTCCGGATTTCAAGAGTGAATTATACCTGTGGCATTGGTGAAGGCCTCTTTCGTGGGAACCCCATAACACCTCAAGATGCAGGTATTGCCTGCCTTTTGTACCTGATATGTGGTTAAGGAAGGGTATGAAAAGACCGCTGCTGCTTTCTGGACTTCTGACGACTTCGTACACAACTTCACAAATGCGATCCCGCTTTTTCGAAATGTGAAGGATGTAGTGTCGCATCCAGCTATTGTGTTTGCAAAAATAGCACGTCCTAAACCCAGTTGCTGTAACTCTTGGGATGAGAATAAAAAATCCTTTCTCCCACGTCCAGGCTTTATGAAACCGATGTCCTTATGCACATCAGCTGTAAGGTCGACACAAAATATTGAAATATAACAACGTGCCTGCAAAACAAGTATCGGTGTCATTTCCGACATTATCACAGCCGTATGCCGTATCCACTATCAGAACGTCCACATCCCTTTCTGCTCGAAGGGTCCTACATTCAATTGTCCTCAAGCTACACCTTAAGTATGTTGATGAGACCATTTTATTTAAATTGTTCGACAGAAAATCATCTTGTTTGACGTTTATCTTGGTGTCTTCAGTGAAAAGGATATCAACCGACTGCGACTTCTTGAGTCGATAGCTCTTCTGCTGGTCCCAGTGCACAGTGAGTTAGCAGCAGCACCTGACGATGTTCTGAAAATTATGTTCGGATGATGTAAGAAAGACTGTGCCAGCTCAAGTGTAGCAGCAAAAATAGCAAGCCTCATAGGTCCTAGAGCATGCCAAACTTACCATTGGAACAGCATCAATGGGGTCCCTCAAATTGACTCCGAAGATGAAGAACATGAATAGCATCTGACAGTTTTCCCACTTGTGTTTGACGAATGAAATAAAATAGATAAAATATTAAAGCAACAACGTGCCTACAAAATGAGTATCAGTGTTATTTAGACGTTCAGTATAGAATAAGTGTACATAAGAGGGGTTGTCAGTCCGATAGAGCTAATGCATTAGTTTTGGAATAACAACTTCCACAGATGTATTGCTTTGCCATGTTAGCCCTTTTTATCCAGGTACTGGAATCAACATAACATCGAAATGAAACAAATTTGAAACAAAAATATTATCTAGTTATTTAATTATATATTTTTGAAGTTTTAAAATTTCAAACATATACAGCAGATGGCGCCACTATTATAAAACGTTATTAATTAATAATTAAATAACCGGATGTTATTTTCTTTTCAATTTTGTGTTAAATTGATGTTATGATGATACTAATACCTTGTGAAAATGTAATAACAGGGCAAATAAATTGTTTTCCAAAAGTTGCGATTTCAAAACTTATGCATTAGCTCTATGGTACTTTCAGTACAATCTTCACTCAACACTGAAACCGCTATAAAATTTGAAGGAAAATAGATAAAATAGTAAAATAAGATATATTACTGAAAAGAATTAAATTCTCTACCAATCAAGGGCCAAAATTTAGTGTTTCGGTGCATTATTGAAGAGTTATCCGGTCAAAAAAGAGGGAAAATGTGGGGGGGAGAAGTGTTTTCTCCAAAATTACTGATTTTCAAGAGCGGATATCTCAAAAACTATACAAGATATTAAAACACTTGAGGGGTGCAGCTTGTAGCAAATTTAATCAGCTTTCATTTTGTGTATTACAATTATATAGCTATAACTCATAGTTTTCGAGATATAAAAATGGGACATTCAACCCCCCCTCCCCCCTTTAGCACAGGGGCTAGGGGCGGGGACTTTTGATATGTTTACCTCCTAACTAGTCTAAACAAAGTTATGAAGACAAAAATTGTGTTCCAAAACTTTCCCTCTAGACCCTTTTTTCAGCCTTCGTTGCCTGGACAATACATCGTTTATCTCAGATACACATCAGGCATCAAATGTTACCGTTAAAAAAACGCTGCACATGGCATTGTACGGCTATAAAAAATTTTTGCAAACTTCTCATTTATACATAAATATTGCTCCATATTTCTGCTTAAACATCAAGATTGCAAGGGTGTACCATTAACAAACTACCCCTGAACGCGTTCATATATTTCAGTTTCTTTTGATTTGCAAACATCAAAGTTAAAAAGAATTCTAAAATATAATTGTAATGGAGTTAAGTAAATCTTATGAAACATTCAAAACTGAAAAAGTAATTCAATAATAATGTTTAAATTATAATCAATAGCACAAATTAAACCCAATGTGGATGTTTAAGGTCTGGAGGAGCAGAAAGTACTAAATGAAAATAAATTCTTTCTCGGGACTGGTGAAACCAAAGAGTTCTATAGTAGGGTAGAGGAACGAATCGTACTGAGCTGCCATCGGCAGCCATGGCTCACTACGAAGTTCGAATAGAAAGGCAAAAGTGCTAGTTAATTTATAATTTTGATACTGAGAAAGAAAGTAAACCCAGGGCAAAGGCGGCAATCGAATCCGCACCCGTTACAGCTCGCGGACTGCTGGCGTTATGACCTGCGATCCAAAACACTAGCCCATCGGGCCCCACATGCCACATAGTCTCCGTGTTGGTCCATGGCGCGGTTGGTAGGTTCAGTCTCTACACTACTATGGAACTCTTTGGGTGAAACAATATCAATAGAGAACCAATCTGATCACCGATCGAAGGAAAAACAGGAATAAAGCTTGAAAGAATGCATCATCTAAAACAAGCCAATTGATTTACGGACTAATACTTAATTTTCTCTTGCGCTATTTTAAAAACAAAACCCTGAGAAATGGTTACCCATAAATTGAATTTTAAAAACATTAATGTTCTCATATTAGAAATTCCAAAGTATTTATTTTTGATAACATTGTTCTCACAAAAAAATGAGAATATCCTAGCACTCAGTTATAACAGTATAACCTTATACAAATTTTATTTTTTAAGATAGAAAAACCCTCTTATACAATACCATAACACACCTCTTCTTCAGTGAGTCCGTAGTCGAGGGCTCCGTCTTTGATTAGGTTCTTCTTCCACGATTCCTGGGCAGCTTTGTGGATGGCCGTTTCTAGCTTGGCATCGGTAACCAAGGACCGTCTTCGAGTCAGGGGCTCCTTTTTAAAGGGATTCTGAAATTAGACAACAGTGAATTTCACACTTGCTTCTAAATAATAGTCCGAATAAGCTTTTTTGCAACAAAATAAATTGAATAAATATATCTTTACAATGGAGCCTATACTGTTTAATGCATTTCCCAGGTTGTATTTAATTTGATGCCTTTCTAGTATCAAGATCAGAAACGTTAGTTTTTTTTTCCTAACTAGTATTTTTAGCATTTTAAATTTTAGTTTTTATTAATATAAAAATTGTTTAGGTTTTTTTCTAGATACTTTATGTTGCATTGTGAACACATTGCATTGTGAAATCGATCAAGCACACCAAGAGAAGTGATTTTTAAAAAAAAATCTAGGAAATTTAGTTTTCGGCAGCCAGCTAAAGTCTCACCCAAACACCCATTGAATAATGTTTTACCCGTTGCCCATCAAAATATTTTATAGCATGTAAACTTCTTTTAAGAGACGCCTGTGCATACAACCTTTAATTGTTAAAATTCCTTAGTACTCCACAATAAATAAAAGTTAAAAGAAGAACTTATAAATTTCAAATAAGTTTTATGTCACGATTCTGTTCATTGAAGTACTAACATAATATACTTCGCATATTTCAAACATTTTAGCACAGCCGAGAATAGCGCAACAATTCTCACCTCATAATATTAGCCTTACCCATACCCGTTAAAGGGTAATATCAAGAGACATAACACAGCTTGAAACTCCGCGTGAGATAAAAATACCTCATAAAGAATGCCCAAAAATCGAATTTTCGAACTCTAATGACGCTAAAAAAAATGGTCGTCATTATTCGTCTTTACGGCTTTGTTTAAGATCTAGTAATGATGCATATGGAAACGGAAGGAGCTAAGGATGAAAGAAGCATAGAAAAAAAGAGCCACTTTCATATATGAAAGGATCCCCGAACAGAATACAGACGAGGATTAACTTTAAGGGCAGAAAAAGAAAAATTATTTTTTGGTATGTGCGTCTTGTTTACCGCTTGATTGAAGATATTGAAAATATGAAAAAAAAACACTATTTATTACCCTCTAAAAAGGGGTATAAAGCCGAATGCTGTGAGGTAGAGATATTCAAGGACGAAAAGTGTAGATAATATCTGAAACATATTTTTATCTTTTTTAAATATCTAACTACCTATTTTAAAATGGTTCCTAATTCAAAATTTCCATGGGAAATTCGAATTCAAAGATATGACAGTCCAGACGTACAGACAGACGGACAAAAAGAAAGAGAGTTGTGTCTCTGGGGTCATGTCTTAATATCCGACGGTTGAACTGGTTGCTGTGTTTGGCGATTTTTTTTTCTTATGTGTATAAATCTTGGGTATAAGCGGCTCTAGGTGACAGTAACTCTTACGAACTTATTTGTTTTTCTATATTAATGTTAGTAAATATTTAAGTAACAGGAAAGTAGGCTAGTTAAGTTCTTTTATCACTTTTTATTGTTATATCCTGTATAATTCTTATATCGAAGTTATGTATTCTAGATGACAATTACTGTTACAAACCTACTTGTTAAATTTAGCTTCTCATGACATCATTGCCTACTTTTCATTTTGTTTAATTCTTTCGATCTAAAAAAATTAAAGTATCCCAAAAGCCCTGTTATTTATTACACTCAAAAGGGATGTGAAGCCAAATGCTATGGGGTAAAGATATTTACGGACGATTGGAAAAAATTATCATGAAAAGTATTTTATCTTTTTTAAATAGCTCTTTTAAATATCTAAGTGCTAAAGCAAAGATCAAACCCTTAACTGTAAGTCTGTAAATTTCACCCAGAAATGATATCTTATTATGTCACTAAAGAAATCAATAATGTTAATTCAATTAGGTTCGAAATATAAAAAAAATTGAAGGATGGACACATGGAGAAAACTTTAGCGGATAAGGTGAGAATGCTAAAGTAGTAAAAGTTACGACAATTTTTTAATGATTGTAACTGTAAAGCAGTTATGGTCAGTATCATGCCCTTGTGTCCATTGCTTTCTTACCATATAAGAAACCTGCTGAACCTTTTGATAATCATAACCTGCCGAAACCTCTTGATTGTAACACTAAAAAAACTATTGCATATAAAAATTCAAATTTTATCGGAAATTTCATTACATTTCCCAATCTGTTCGGGTCTTTTAATTTATAACTAGCACTTAAATGAAATTATGATAAATCCTCTAATAAAAGCGCATTCTCTTTCCAGTTGCAAATTCAAGTTAAAAATGTCCATGGTTTCTTAAAACACGCTAAACCTTTCAATTAGGGATGCACCGAATATTCGGTTACTATTCGGTATTTGGTATATTCGGCCACTGTAGCCGAATATTCGGTTTGACCGAATAGCTTTACTATTCGGCCGAATAGTGAAATTAAAAAAAATTCAAATTTCTTCATGTTATCATCTTCTAAAACTTTGAAAAATTCCCAAACAGGACTTGTTTTCTTTTTTGACAGACTCAAATTCTTTTGTTATTTATAATGGTAAATCAAGCTTTACTCATGTTTCATTAAATAAACATGTCTCTTTAAAGCTTTAAAAGAACCAATAATTACTATATTATAGATCATAATTGTGATTTTTTCAATAAAAGATTTTAAAAAAATAATTTTTTAATTGTATAACAATATTGTAAGCCATGGATTTTTTTTTCTAATTTTTATTCTACATCGGATCTAAATTCTTCTATTTTAGTTTTCATACTTTCGTTTTCGTGATGTGATTTTATCAAGTTTCAAACACTTTCTAAAGGGCTTGTTTTAATTACAAACGAGTACTACTTTATTGTGTTTCTTTAATGAAAAAATTAATAGCTCTATGTATTAAAATTATCGTGCGCTTGTGCACTTATATGTTAATGTTGAATAAAAATTAATGAATAATAAATACAACTTACTTAGATCTGACAAAAAAATCATAATTGGTTTATGCAGGCCGAATATTCGGCTAAGACTTAAGCCGAATATTCGTTATTCGGTATTCGGTCAAATTTGGTATTCGGTGCATCCCTACTTTCAATCCTTAAAAAAATGAGTTATTCCTTTATAAAATTACCAGCATTACATACCCGACGTTGCTCTGATGTACCCTTAATAATGCAGCAACCAGTCATAATTTGATGATTTGCACTAAGTTGCTAAGTAATGCAACCTGACAAATGAAATAAACGTTCTACTTCAATCAAACTTGATAACAAAAGTCGCCATTAACAGATCCAATCTACGCCACATGTCTCTTCATAGTTGTATCCAAAACCAGAAACAAGATTGTCGCTTTGCCAACTACTCAATGCCGGTCCAGTAGAATCAGCAATATTTTCATAATCACTTTTGTCTCGCATCATTTATAATTGCGTATTGGCTTGGATTTGATTGATAGATTACATCGATTAGACAACAGCGTTTTGTGAAGCGTTCCTCAGACATATGGAGTTCAATAAACTTAAACTGTCTCCATAATTTAAGAAATTCTATACCCTAAAATCATATGGTAACGTTACACAGGTTTTTTTACAGTTCATGCATTCAAAAGTTTGAACTTAAAGTGATAAAACGTGTAAAGAGGAAAATGAAAACATTCTACCGTGCTTCTAATAGAAGCTTCTGTTGACTCAATGGATTTTCTCCTCGTGCCCAAATCATATCAAATATCAAGCGCCCCTCATGAAAATATGGATCATATTTCTGCCAACTGAGTCATCCGACACTGTAGTGCTAAGTATAAGCAAAATTTTTCATGCATGCAAATACAACGAGAAGTTCTAAAAGAACTAAAATAGCCTACTTTCCTGTTACTTAAATACTTAATAAAATTCTTTTCTTGAAAAAACTAGGTTTGTTACAGTAAGTGACATCAACAACCGTTTCTACATAAAATTTATATACATTAGAATAAATTTCACTAAACAACACTATAATAAGTGGGATACGGACAGACT
Organism: Hylyphantes graminicola; assembly: GCA_023701765.1. Classification (NCBI taxonomy): domain Eukaryota; kingdom Metazoa; phylum Arthropoda; class Arachnida; order Araneae; family Linyphiidae; genus Hylyphantes; species Hylyphantes graminicola. The sequence goes on along the minus strand of CM043117.1, from coordinate 41,160,135 downwards.
GACAGGCAGACAGACGGACAGACTGACAGACAGACGGATGGACGGACATCGACAGCATGTCAATACCTACTTTTTCATTTTTTTAATTCTTCGAATTAACAAAAAAAGAGAAGTTGGCTAAAAATTGTCGACCAAAAACAGGCCAGTGGCCCAGCAAGGTTGGTCCAAAATAAATGTAATACTTTTTTACTAATTTTTTTTAGAAGTTTTGCGATTTTTGAACAAGTAACCTATTATTTTGTATTTTAGTGTCATTATACAATTATACATTAATAAACGCTTAAAGTAAAAAAACATTGAGATTAGTGTTGCAAAATAGTATTCTATTTAACTGTGCACCTTTCTCAATAAACAATGAATCATCAAAAGAAACCGATTGAAAAAAGAATGTCATCAATCCAAACAGATTTATATCACAAAAATAAAATACTTCTACTTTTTTATTTAATTGAAAGAAAGTTTCCTTGTGTAATAAATGCAATATTGATTCAATTCCTTTTAAAATGTCCATGTGCTTTTGAAAGAGCATTAAATATTGCAGTTTTTTTACATAATTAAAGTAACTCGAATGTTTTTTCTAAGAGTTTAATGAATTCTAAAGTTTCGATGAGCTGAAGTTTTTGGCATATCACACTTTCCTTTAGCACTTGTAGTTTGGGCTATGAAAAAGGATGATGGACAGACGGACGTACATAGCTTTTATTAAATCTCCCACTGAAGTCTTCTTTATAAACGTAGTATGAAACTAAAAATACTCCACGAATTTCCTTTTGTTATGAAAATAGTAAGGAAAAGTTTAATACTTTCTAATAAAACGCAAATCGAAAATTAATTTTTAAAAATTCAGCTTATGTTTCGATTTAGTTCGTATTTGAAGAAAGCTTGTATAATGTGCGTATAAAACAATTTCATGAAAATAAAAAAAAAATCCATACCTCCATGTCCGTACCGTTCAAGTCCGGCAATGCCGATCCGGTAGCTTTTAACATTATTCAGCCTGTGCAGTAACTTCCAGAAGTATCAGTTACTCCTCCATCTTAAAAGGTGGGGATATCAAGGAGCATGCGCCAAAGGGGTCGTAGAAAATTTGCTTTCCATGCAAAATTAACTTAGGAAACATTCAAGGTTATAAATGTGAAAGAATATTTTTAAATATTCCGAAATCATGACGCCGTATTTTTGGTTTGTTTTAAGGTATGCATATACCTTGGAAAACGGAAAATTGATCAAAATATTTGTTCGGATGTTTTTGCATTAAAATATTATCTGATTCTTTATCTTTCAAATGGTACAAGTAGATTTCATGTACTGTTAATAGCTGTTAATTTAGTCTTTTAAGGCTATTAAGCAGTCTTTTAAAGGCTGTTCTATGGTCATCAGTCTAGCAATGAAGACATTGAACGCATTTTCTGAAGGAGTTTTTCATAACATGCTCAACAGCAAGATATTTCAAATAAATAAGCTTCAATTTAAAAAAAAAAATTGAAGTGTATTTTAAAGAGTATGAATCAGGGCATGTTGCCATACTTTTTATGGCAATTGAATTTTTTACAGACTTTTAAAAATTAAATTTTAAAAAAAGTCATATATTTTAAAGTTAGCCATTTCAAACTACCATAAATAAATAACTACTCTAGTTAGAGCTTAGATAAAGTATGATCACATGCCTGGATATTTAAAGTTTTCTTTTCTTTAAAAATTATGTAAAACAACAAATTTGAAATGTCGTTAAGTTGTTCGCAGTTTGGCACAATTAAATTAATTAATTTATAATTACTCTATTAATTTATATATTTTTTTCTTGCAGTTAAGTATTTTTGTGTTAGTTTTTATGTGCCTGATCTTCTCCCAAAGTTTTAAAATTCTATCTCAAAAATTAAGGAAAAAGTTGTCCAAGGTAATTCGTTTCAAAAAGTGAGTATAGAATGTTATAAGCTTGATGCGGTAAATTTTTTTTATCAATAAACGGTATGACATTTTCCGTGGGTTTGAAGAATGCAAAGATAGAACTACTTCTCCTTAATACTGTGGAGGACTATTTTTGAATCACAAAGAGGAGATGATTGAAATGTTCTTTCAAAACATTACGCTAAAGTGAACTATCCGTATTTAAACTCAATGAAACCTTTAATACATAATTTCTCGTTTAACGTTTTGAAACCTAACTTATTAATAAATAGCAAGATATTTTTTAAAAAAAAATTATATTGAAATGCACTCATTGAAGTACAGTTAATTGAAGTAAATGAATTTTTTTTAATAATTTACAGTTAAAGTCAGTGATGTTAAACAAATCTTCCATTTCAAACCAAAGAAGTCGATTTGATTTTTTTGCATAAACTCGTCAGCAATCTGTTCTCTAAGTCCAATTTTGTCAGAGGTAAATAGAAGTCTCCATCCGACTTCATTGTTCTTTAAAAGTGAGCTTTCAATAATCCATACACTCTTAAAACAAACACTCCTAATTTTACTCAGTCTGAGTGGATTTCACTCCTCCAGACTGGAAAATGCACTTCTCCTTTTGGAGTGGATCCTTTGTGTGTTAAACCTCCGACAGGATCACTCCAAACGAGTGATTTTAGCTCAGTCTGAGTAAATATGCATGTCTTTAGGGTGTCGAAAATGCACTTCTCCAACTGGAGTGGATTTCACTCTTTTGTTTTAAGAGTGTAGCTCTTCTTATTTGTACTGCAGTCTCTTTCTTATTTGTACTGTCGTAGGCAGGTAAACTGCAGTAATCGTAACAATGAGTTGTACCATTTTTGATCTGAATTTTAAAAAAATTCAGTATGTTTTCTTAATTTTTAAGAGTAATTGAGTGCTTGCAACAATGGTAAAAGCCATTATGGAAGTTACTGCAGTTATTTAAGCTTCCGAAATGAGCACAAAGTCCCCAACTTTAAATCGGAAATTGGAGATCAGTGGTTGTACAATATTTTGTAGAGCCCATGCTCGTTATTACGGTGATGTCTGCTTGTTTCATAGCACGAGCGCTGTCAGATATTTTTTTTAATATGGCTTTATTGGAATAAAATCAATCCATACAAAATGGCAAATACATGCAGAAAGGAGCCTGGGTTAACACAAAATGGGAATACAAGAGAAAACATTAACAAAGTCTCAATCAGGAACATTATGCTGGAGCTCAGAGAGGTGAGTCCTGGCTTCCCAGTATAGGTGGCACACGTCACCCCTCATAAGCTCGCGCTATCAGATGTCTTTTTGTACAAACCCACCAAAGCGAGAAACATATTTGTATAACGATGGTTGTTCATGCTCGTTAAATAGCGTTGCATATGTTTGGTCTAGAGTGCCAATTTCAAGCTGCCGATGCCGGCTTTGCTTTCTGCCAGCTTTTCGTTGAATGATGATGAATGACATATCTTTGCTTGTTTAATTTTCATTTTTATCACATTTAATTGGATTAATAAATTTGCTTTCTTAGACAAAATTTGGGATTCCTTATTTAGAGCATTTTATTGTTTTTCATATTATGTTATTGATTATATTGCAATATCATTTTGGTAAATTAATGCAACCTGACAGGGATAGTCGCAGCCCCAGTTATTCAAAATTCACAACGCTCCCTTTTTAATTATTAAGTACTAACCACTATTCGATACTAATGATTGATATATGTATATATTATTTCATATTTATTACAAACATACTATAAAACTCTTAAATGCACACCGCGACAGATTAGATAAGCGATGTTCCCCCCTTTTCGCAGAAAACCCAGTGAAGGGATGGAGGAAGAGAATCTTTGAAGCTTACATTCTGTCTAGAAATGGTATAGATGAGGTCAATCCCCGATTTTAAGCGACTATACATGCGTTGGAATGGAATGCAAATGCGCCCTCTAGAAGGGAAGGGCGTAGGCTATGTAGCCCATTACCCCGCTCGCCAGAAGGGACAGTCACAGGAGACACACAAAGAAAGGACGACACAAACACATAGACAAATAACAACATTTATTGACAAGTACAAATATCCATGCCTGACCGGGATTCGAGCCCGACCTCAGCAGCTCCATAGGCAGTACACTAACCATTCAGCCACCGAGGCGGCGACTATACATGCGTTAGTTTGGAGATAAATTTTGTTACGCATTTTCTTTCCATTTCTACAAATAGATAATTTGACGATTGTATCGTCTTTACCAAAAGAAAGTCATATGATTTGAATCATGTTTCATTCACCATTAATTAAATTGTACTCTAATGTTTATTTTACCCTAATGTTTATTTTACCCTAATGTTTATTTTACCCTAATGTTTATTTTACCCTAATGATTATTTTACCCTTAAAATAGAAAACAATAAACATAGCATTCTTGCTATATTACTCGTTTTGATGACTATTTCATAACCCCTGTGTTTTGAAATGCTTTTGCTGTTAATTGTCCTTCTCATCATTTTTCTTCTCACCATCCTAAACAAAACGTGCAGATTTTTGCATTTGCGTACACAGACTGTCAATATTTGCTCAACTAGCAATTTAAGTTAAAAATTGGAGGGTCAAAGACAAGGACCGGAAAAAGTGGCGCTGTGTGTTAACCCTTATTCTCATGAAGTAGCATATATGCAACCTGGGATTTTCCCCCTAACTTAAGTTAGTTAAGTGACGTCAGCGAGTATGTTGCATTGTTATTTGTTAGAAGAACAGTAGAAGCTTCGATCAGAGTGAAAACAATGTTCAAAGTTAAAATTATTTTTGTTTTAGAGGAAGGTAACTTGTTGGGTTGTTGGGTTTTTGCATCATGTCTCGTTGTCTCTACAAGGCAAGTCCATTGAATTATTTTTCATATTAATTTTGTTTTGTTTTTACTTTGAAAAATATTTTTCACATTTCTTATGTTCTATAGTTTTAAAAAAAAATTAAGTTGTTCGATTACCACTGTCTTTGGAAAAATACAAGCTAAAAACTGAAGGTTGCATATATGCTACTTCATGAAATTAGGGTAGTTATTGACATGGTTAGTTGTTACTTACACTTGAATATTTTTAACTTCCACACTACGTTTACAACATAAAAAGGGGACGGTTTTATAATCGTTCAGTCTATCCGTCTGCCTGTCTGCCACCCACTTTCACAGAACGAACCAAAAGTCTCACAAATAAGTAGGATACGTTATTTTGAAGCGAAAAATCAGTTAGCTACATTCCAAGTTGCATTTAAAATTTAAATGAGAAGATTTAAAATTTAAACAACTAAAAATCTAATTTACATTTAAATAACATGCAAATTCCATTTTTATTCATTATTTTCACTGTTGCTATTACACCAAACGTACGAGAAACTTTATTTAAAATAAAAATAAAACTCTTGAAAAAATATTTATTTTTATGATATAATTCAATTTGGATTGTTGTAATAGCACAATGAAGTTATTTTGATGCTTCATTATATATGTAGGAAGAAAGATGCATAAAAAATTAAAAATTTGTATAAAAAATATATATGCAGTTTCGCTTTTAATTTTAAAGCAAAAATTTTACTAATTTAATCGATCATGAGAGATGGAATAGGCCACCTCCTCATTTTCAGATATAGTGGAAAATGCAGATTCTGTCACAAAGGTTTCTCCAACGTCTTTTGTAAAAAGTGTAATTTAAGGTTTTGTTTAACAAAACAAGTAGGTTTGTTACAGAATCTGTCACCTAAACCGCTTCCCCACAATATATGCTCACAACAGGAAACACACAATTTATACACTTCAGAGAAAAAATCTCTAATTAAAAAATGTTAAACGTAAAAATTAACTATTTTCATGTTGCAATGTAATAATAATACACAATGCCAAAAATAACTTCGCGACCCCCCCCCCCCCCCCCCTGTCCTACACATGCAATACTCTTTATTAACTATTATATTAGGATAATTTTTTTTTATTTTACGATGTCTGTCCCGTGGGATGGTTTTAAACAAGTTATTTGAGCTGCGATCTGAAATGCTGATATTTTTACAAGATGCTAAACCAGAACTGACCGGATTATTTTAGCTCCCCAACTTGGTTGTTTCAACTTTCTCACTTAGCAGACATATTTATGCACCTAAATGAGCTAAATGTGGAGCTACAAGGTTGAAATATAACAATAATCAAAACCCAAGAGAAAATAAATGGATTCTTAGAGAAACTGAATGTTTATGCTGCTAAAATTGAGAAATCTAATTTTGAAAACTTTCATTTATGTTACGAATTTAAAAATTCTCACAAGCACAAGTTTCTCATTAGCTTGTTGCAACTTAACCATACTAGAATTAAAATTATGTAATAATAACATAAAAAACTTGAAATGTAAATTAACCAAGATATAAAGTAAAATAATGTGTGGTGGTTTTTTCTTCCATTCTAGTTGTAAAATTATTGTATAAAACGTTAAGTTAGATAAAACGTGATATAAACGTATTTTTAAAAAACTTTTTGCGACCTCACTAGGATCCCTTCGCGACCCCCCAGGGGTCGCGACCCACTGGTTGATAACCACTGTTTTAATAAATGTGTATCTTTTAGTCGCCACAATTTAATTTACAGTTCAAAAAATATATAAGTTGTAAATTTGGTGCTTTAAAAATAAAAGCAAAACTTTGCATATTTTTATGCAAAATTAGAATTTTGTATACATATTTCTTCATACATATATAATGAACCGTCAAAAAAACTCCGTTGTGATATTGTAACAATCCAAACCGAATTATATCACATAAATAAATATTCTTTCAAAGGTTTTATTTTTATTTTAAATTAAGTTTCTCGTACGTTTGACGAAATGGCAACATTGAAACTATTGAATGAAAATGGAATTTGCATGTTATTTCAATGTAGTTTAAATATTTAGTTATTTAATTTTTAAATATACTTCCAATTTAAATTTTTAATGAAATTTGGGATGTAACCTAGTCTGATTTTTTACTTCAAAATGACGTATCCCACTAGTTTGTGCGACGTTTGGTTTGTTCTGTGAAAGTGGGTGACGGACGGACGGACGGACAGACGGACTGAACGATTATAAAACCTTCCACTTTTTACGTTATAAACGTAGTGTGGAAGCTAAAAGCAGAATTGCTTTGAGCAAGCACTTCTTTAAATATAAGAATATTGTATTGTATTGTATATATAGATGTATATAGTTTTTTTTTTTATATTCTTTGTTTCATTGATGTTCATACTTTATAAAAAACATTCATTTAAGTAATATTTGTACGTAGTATAATTTTTTTGGACATGTACTGCCTTTATCATTTAACACAAGAGGTACAACAACTACAAATCAGGTAACACAAATACAACTACAAGCTCCATGAACCAGTTACCCCAATCTCATGAAGTAGCATATATGCTACCTTTTATAAAACTCTAATTAATTAATGCATTAATTATTTTAGAAAGGTTATGACACTAAATAATCTTTATTTTAGCTGTAAAAAAACAGAAAAAAAATTGAAAATTTAAAAAAATTAGAAAATTTATGACCATGAGAATAAGGGTTAAAGGAGGCCAAGGTCCTTCATGGACTGTAGTGCCGAGGAGTAAGTAAGTAAGCAATTTACTCCAAATTGAACTTAACTACACTAAAACAGTATCTTTTGATCGAACCCTTAACAAATTGATTTAATTTTTAAAACGACAATTCTTCCATTTAGATCCCCTATATGTGCAAGTTCACATTTTTCGAATTCAATAGTTTGTTTTTCCTAAAATCGGTTTTTATAGCAATTAAATTCGCAAGCATTTTTAGTTAAAAGCTATTTTTTCTCCTTTTTATAAAATCTGGTTCACTGAACTTAAACAACTCTTTGATATTTTTAATAATCGGGGTTATTTTTCAAATTAATCGGAAGTTTATCATATATTTAACTCGCATACATAAATCACTAAATATCGCCGTAATGGCTGTAAAGAATTGAACCAAGCAATTTTACTTAATTATTCTTCGAACTTCAAATAGTAAGGAACACTAATTTTATTCGTAATGTAAAATTAATATATAAATTACTCAATTTGCGATTGTAAAAGTTTTAATTAACAAAATGGAGCATTTGGTGATTATTTTTTCTAAGTTGTATAAATATAGTGTGTAAGTGGTTCTAGGTGACAGTTTTTTATTACAAATATTGGATAAAAATTTCAGTAAGTATTTAAGTAATAGGAAATAAGATTATTTTAAGTCTCTTGGGAAAAGAACTAAATTCTTTTCCCTATTACCAATTTTCATACTATTTAGATAGTAGATGGCAGCACCACAAATTCTTTAAACTCCAATTCCAAATTCGCCGGAAAAGTTGTGGTGCTACCATCTAGCGAAAAGAAAATAACTTAAAGAATCAACCCTTTCATTTGAAATGGTTTGTATACAATCGAGCCAAGTATAATTCTCTAAAATCCAGGAAATCTATTTGAAAGATTTAATTTTAAATATAATTTCTTTAAAATACTTAAATTAAGTAAGTTTCAGTCTTTAAGCAATTTCTTTAACTTCTTTTGAGTTCCAAAAGTAAGTCCTTCAAATTGCGTAGTCCGAGTGTCGACCTCGTCGCTTGACATGGGTTCTAAGTTATGAAGCGTAATTCTTTTGTGTTAAATATCTTTAAAAGGAGGGCTAGAAATCAACAGCTGGAAACGCATAAGCCTATTTGATAGTGAAGATGAGCTACAGACTTCATAAGTATATAGGTAGTAGCCAATGTATCATCTAGCACAGAACAGAAAAACAAGAATGGGTAGTAAAAAAAGCTTCTCTAGAAAAAGTCCCTGTGCCCCCTTCCTCTCCTCATTTTCCTTCAAATTGCGTAGTTTCCCGTTTTACACGGAAAGTAAATTTACTACTCTGGGGCAGTTCAGATTAATGCATATCCTGAAAGATTCAAACATTAATCACAAAAAACTGTATACATAAATAAAATCTGAGATAATACGAGAGATGAGTAATTTTATTATGTTTCAAATATCTCAATCATACACATTACAAGGAAAGGCAAGGTTTCAAGCTCAATATGATGTCGCAAGTGGGACAAGACAGTATATTTTGAGTGGGGCAAGATGGGCCCATTCAAATGATGATATCAATTTGCTTTATTTCATGCTACACAATTTCTAAACGTATAAACCTTAACACTCATTAGCTTTTACTATCACTAAATGTTCTGCTGGATGAGGTAAAATTCAGCATGTGTTGCAGCTTTTTACTAAAGGCATGGAGAAAATGTATAAAAGATAGATCTCGTAGTTTTAATGGAATGGACAATTTTTTTTAAATAACTTGACTTTGTATGCCTTTAGAAGGGAGGAGTATAGGCGTTATAGGCCATTGAACCACTCACCAGAAGTGTTACAGACACAAAAGACACATATAGAAAGGACGACACAAACAAATAACAACATTTATTGACAAACACAAACATCCATGAATTATTGGGATTCGAACCCGAATCCAGAGGCTCCAAAGGCTAACTTGATTACTTGAAGAGTACGCGCGCAGAGAACTTTTAAAATCAAAATTTAAATTGCTCCCGGATACGTTTTAAACTTCAAAAAATAAAGAAAACAGAATTTAAGCATAGTTATTTGAGAAAGGAAGTATTGCTCTTTTTATAAACTTGTTTACCCTACATGTGCAATTCTCAAAAAAAGGTTTCGCAAATGAACAAAAGTTCAAACTGATAACGGATTGAAATATGCACAGAATATATAAATCCTAATTTCAGCACCTATTGCGGAACTACATTCTCAGAAAAACCACTAAATTTACATCGTAATAGAGAATGGACCAATGTCTTCAACGTTAATACAAAGAGCTGGCTCCAGCAGACTTTCTACTAAGTTTCAGAATGAAGTAATTAAAATCTCAAGCATTGAGGACGCATATAAATTTTATTCATCTTCTCTACAGCAGGTTAAAGCATAATTTAGATCTGTCTCACTGGGTATCTCTGAATGGGTTTTGTCCAAAAATGAATAAAATAAAGGCAAGAAAGCCCTATGATTACCTCACTTTAATGCAAAACTTTCTATTCTTTTTTAAGGTTAAGGTAAAACCCGAAGCGAATTTCAACACCTTGAAAAAATATTCGAAACAAAGAGATCCTTTCCGTGCCTTTGAATCGATCCTGACCGAAAATCCCAAAACATTTGTCATCTCATCAAGAATTAAACGGAAGCTTTGCCAGCATGAAAGGGCGCAATTTGTTACGGGCCGTCGCTCTGCGACATATTGTATTTTCTTTCATTTTTGGACTCTTCTATTTATTTTGTCTTTGCTGATTGTATTCAATCTGTCATCCATGGTGGTCTTTAAGAAGGATTTGAGCACCATTGTGGTTGCGAATTAAGAACATTCGTTTACTTTTTCTGTAGTTTAAAATTTCAATTTTTTTCTTCGCCATCAGGAAGGCGAGCTGCACAGTTAAAAATATTTATCAAATACACTAGTATAAAACGCATTTTTTTTTAAAGTGAAGATTAAATTTATATTGTATTATGTAAACATAGATATTAAAAAGCGCATAATAATTAATAAAGAAGAAAACTTAAAATTTAAAAATATTAATGAATAGGTTGTCATCATGTTTTGACCATAAAGTAAATGGAGTTCGCTACCGTTGGAAGAAAAATAACTTGGTTCTATAAATAAAATAATATTTAATCATTTCAATGTTTATTCAAAACTTATTTTAGCAATGGAAAATATACTAAAAGGGTTCCTGCTCATTAAATTAGGACTAATAACTTATTTCAAACTCGAATTTGTCGTTTAACTCATGTGTGAAATAAAACAGCAATTTTGCAAAGTTTATTTAACAGAGCGTGCCAGAAATGCTTATATCGGAAACAAATTAAATTAAGATCATAGTTATAGTCCTGCATTTAAAACATTTTTTTGTCTTCGCGATATTGAACCACATTCATATATGGTCCATTTGTCAGATACACACGCCTCTTAGATATAGTAAATCATTATGAACTTATCTAAAATAATGTTTTTAACATAAAATGCAACATATAACACAATTATTTTTGTAAATCTTAATTTAAAAGCCAACGTTCAATAAATAAAATTTAAATTTATTTCTTACTTCATCATGTGGTGCTTACTTAATTTTCATTCATAATATTTAGTTTGACACAAAAATGGGATAAAATTAAAATGCTGTAATGCTAATTTAATTAAAAGACAAGGGATCAAACAGATCCTGCGTTTTCGTTCAAGAACCGAACTCGTTTCTTAACCGCTGATTAAAAGAGGTTACTATTCCTCGGCGCAACAGCCCATTACTGGGCCAAGGCCTGCCGTCCCCATATCAGCTTTAGTGACCTAGAGCTCTGGGGTGCTTGGCATATGTCCCTGTAAGGTGGTCAGCCTCACGCGGAACCCCCAGTGTTTATTTCCCAAGCATGCTTGGTACCCAGTTTATCGACCCACTCAAGGGATGAAAGGATGGGTCAACCTTATCCAATCCGGGATTTGATCCCCGGACCTGTGGCGTGGTAGCAAAGCCCTACCACTAAGCCACTGGGCCTCCGTGACTTAGAATCAAACGAGGTTCCTCAACCAAAATTGGTAGCTGTGTTGAAATTGCAGATATGATCCAGCACAAACCATGCAAGAACAACTTCAAATTAACAGCTCGTTATTTCTTTTACATAGATAGCACACTGTCAACAGTCTAAAACTTTACAATTCTCATCCGAGACAAAAGCCTCTTTAACGTTTTTTAGTCTTGTGCAAATAATTGTGTTAGGATTTCAGTGTTCCGTTCATTTAATCATAGGGATGAATAAATTTTTAATTTTTCTATCTGTCTGTGCGGAAATCGGTAACAAAGCTTACTGTATGTGAATGCGTAGAGAATGAAATATCGTATTGAAAGCTTTACCTTGAACAGCGTAGTCGTGTAGGGAAAAAATATATAAGAAATTTGAAAGTGAAACTCCAGATCCTATGCAATCGTTGAGTGTTGTATAACCTTTGATTTGTAAAATCACTCTTACATAACAAATATATGGGTGGAAGATTTTTATTAAATTCTTTCTTGTATTTATTGCACCTTATAACTTGTCATATAATTGTAATCCTCATAAAATGATAATTGTAAAACTCATTAAAAGATTTTTATGCTAGGAAGAAGGTGACAAAAGGCAAAAACTATTTTTTCATATTTAGAAAGGCAGTACACTGTAGCCATTAAAAATGCTTTAGCTCCATTTTCATGTTTAAGATTACATAATTACTTTATTTATTCAAGATTTCATTCCTGGATTTCCTTCAATCGGAGCTCCCATTCTTGATATGTTCTCAAGCAACATTAATTCTCCAACTGGAATCGAGAATGCATTTATTTTCATTCAGCATTCCTGTTGCCACCCAACCCCCGGAACACACATGCCCGTTATACATTAAAAATTATGTTTTTGTGGAAAACCTTTACGTCCATTTAAAGTGTGTGTTTCTTGGAACTTTAGCGTATTTTATCCCAATTTACTCAAATTATAATTTAAAATATTTGTGGTAATTTTATTATTATTAATATTACTATTTTTATTACTGTTATTACTACTATTATTACTACTACTACTAATTATTATTATTATTATATTATTATTATTATTATTATTATTATTATTATTATTATTATTATTATTATTATTATTATTATTATTATTATTATTATTATTATTATTATTATTATTATTATTATTATTATTATTATTATTATTATTATTATTATTATTATTATTAATTATTATTAATTATTATTTATTATTATTTATTATTATTATTATTATTATTATTATTATTATTATTATTATTATTATTATTATTATTATTATTATTATTATTATTATTATTATTATTATTATTACTATTACTATTACTATTATTATTATTATTATTATTACTATTATTACTATTATTACTATTATTATTATTATTATTATTATTATTATTATTATTATTACTATTACTATTATTACTATTACTATTATTATTATTATTATTATTATTATTATTATTATTATTATTATTATTATTATTATTATTATTATTATATTATTATTATTATTATTATTATTATTATTATTATTATTATTATTATTATTATTATTATTATTATTATTATTATTATTATTATTATTATTATTATTATATTATTATTATTATTATTATATTATTATTATTATTATTATTATTATTATTATTATTATTATTATTATTATTATTATATTATTATTATTATTATTATTATTATTATTATTATTATTATTTTTATTATTATTATTATTATTATTATTTTTATTATTATTATTATTATTATTATTATTATTATTATTATTATTATTATTATTATTATTATTATTATTATTATTATTATTATTATTATTATTATTATTATTATTATTATTATTATTATTATTATTATTATTATTATTATTATTATTATTATTATATTATTATTATTATTATTATTATTATTATTATTATTATTATTATTATTATTATTATTACTATTATTACTATTACTATTATTATTATTATTATTATTATTATTATTACTATTACTATTACTATTACTACTATTACTATTATTATTATTATTATTATTACTATTATTATTATTATTATTATTATTATTATTATTATTATTATTATTATTATCGAGTTTGAAATAAGTTATTAGTCCTAATTTAATGAGCAGGAACCCTTTTAGTATATTTTCCATTGCTAAAATAAGTTTTGAATAAACATTGAAATGATTAAATATTATTTTATTTATAGAACCAAGTTATTTTTCTTCCAACGGTAGCGAACTCCATTTACTTTATGGTCAAAACATGATGACAACCTATTCATTAATATTTTTAAATTTTAAGTTTTCTTCTTTATTAATTATTATGCGCTTTTTAATATCTATGTTTACATAATACAATATAAATTTAATCTTCACTTTAAAAAAAAATGCGTTTTATACTAGTGTATTTGATAAATATTTTTAACTGTGCAGCTCGCCTTCCTGATGGCGAAGAAAAAAATTGAAATTTTAAACTACAGAAAAAGTAAACGAATGTTCTTAATTCGCAACCACAATGGTGCTCAAATCCTTCTTAAAGACCACCATGGATGACAGATTGAATACAATCAGCAAAGACAAAATAAATAGAAGAGTCCAAAAATGAAAGAAAATACAATATGTCGCAGAGCGACGGCCCGTAACAAATTGCGCCCTTTCATGCTGGCAAAGCTTCCGTTTAATTCTTGATGAGATGACAAATGTTTTGGGATTTTCGGTCAGGATCGATTCAAAGGCACGGAAAGGATCTCTTTGTTTCGAATATTTTTTCAAGGTGTTGAAATTCGCTTCGGGTTTTACCTTAACCTTAAAAAAGAATAGTAAGTTTTGCATTAAAGTGAGGTAATCATAGGGCTTTCTTGCCTTTATTTTATTCATTTTTGGACAAAACCCATTCAGAGATACCCAGTGAGACAGATCTAAATTATGCTTTAACCTGCTGTAGAGAAGATGAATAAAATTTATATGCGTCCTCAATGCTTGAGATTTTAATTACTTCATTCTGAAACTTAGTAGAAAGTCTGCTGGAGCCAGCTCTTTGTATTAACGTTGAAGACATTGGTCCATTCTCTATTACGATGTAAATTTAGTGGTTTTTCTGAGAATGTAGTTCCGCAATAGGTGCTGAAATTAGGATTTATATATTCTGTGCATATTTCAATCCGTTATCAGTTTGAACTTTTGTTCATTTGCGAAACCTTTTTTTGAGAATTGCACATGTAGGGTAAACAAGTTTATAAAAAGAGCAATACTTCCTTTCTCAAATAACTATGCTTAAATTCTGTTTTCTTTATTTTTTGAAGTTTAAAACGTATCCGGGAGCAATTTAAATTTTGATTTTAAAAGTTCTCTGCGCGCGTACTCTTCAAGTAATCAAGTTAGCCTTTGGAGCCTCTGGATTCGGGTTCGAATCCCAATAATTCATGGATGTTTGTGTTTGTCAATAAATGTTGTTATTTGTTTGTGTCGTCCTTTCTATATGTGTCTTTTGTGTCTGTAACACTTCTGGTGAGTGGTTCAATGGCCTATAACGCCTATACTCCTCCCTTCTAAAGGCATACAAAGTCAAGTTATTTAAAAAAAATTGTCCATTCCATTAAAACTACGAGATCTATCTTTTATACATTTTCTCCATGCCTTTAGTAAAAAGCTGCAACACATGCTGAATTTTACCTCATCCAGCAGAACATTTAGTGATAGTAAAAGCTAATGAGTGTTAAGGTTTATACGTTTAGAAATTGTGTAGCATGAAATAAAGCAAATTGATATCATCATTTGAATGGGCCCATCTTGCCCCACTCAAAATATACTGTCTTGTCCCACTTGCGACATCATATTGAGCTTGAAACCTTGCCTTTCCTTGTAATGTGTATGATTGAGATATTTGAAACATAATAAAATTACTCATCTCTCGTATTATCTCAGATTTTATTTATGTATACAGTTTTTTGTGATTAATGTTTGAATCTTTCAGGATATGCATTAATCTGAACTGCCCAGAGTAGTAAATTTACTTTCCGTGTAAAACGGGAAACTACGCAATTTGAAGGAAAATGAGGAGAGGAAGGGGGCACAGGGACTTTTTCTAGAGAAGCTTTTTTTACTACCCATTCTTGTTTTTCTGTTCTGTGCTAGATGATACATTGGCTACTACCTATATACTTATGAAGTCTGTAGCTCATCTTCACTATCAAATAGGCTTATGCGTTTCCAGCTGTTGATTTCTAGCCCTCCTTTTAAAGATATTTAACACAAAAGAATTACGCTTCATAACTTAGAACCCATGTCAAGCGACGAGGTCGACACTCGGACTACGCAATTTGAAGGACTTACTTTTGGAACTCAAAAGAAGTTAAAGAAATTGCTTAAAGACTGAAACTTACTTAATTTAAGTATTTTAAAGAAATTATATTTAAAATTAAATCTTTCAAATAGATTTCCTGGATTTTAGAGAATTATACTTGGCTCGATTGTATACAAACCATTTCAAATGAAAGGGTTGATTCTTTAAGTTATTTTCTTTTCGCTAGATGGTAGCACCACAACTTTTCCGGCGAATTTGGAATTGGAGTTTAAAGAATTTGTGGTGCTGCCATCTACTATCTAAATAGTATGAAAATTGGTAATAGGGAAAAGAATTTAGTTCTTTTCCCAAGAGACTTAAAATAATCTTATTTCCTATTACTTAAATACTTACTGAAATTTTTATCCAATATTTGTAATAAAAAAACTGTCACCTAGAACCACTTACACACTATATTTATACAACTTAGAAAAAATAATCACCAAATGCTCCATTTTGTTAATTAAAACTTTTACAATCGCAAATTGAGTAATTTATATATTAATTTTACATTACGAATAAAATTAGTGTTCCTTACTATTTGAAGTTCGAAGAATAATTAAGTAAAATTGCTTGGTTCAATTCTTTACAGCCATTACGGCGATATTTAGTGATTTATGTATGCGAGTTAAATATATGATAAACTTCCGATTAATTTGAAAAATAACCCCGATTATTAAAAATATCAAAGAGTTGTTTAAGTTCAGTGAACCAGATTTTATAAAAAGGAGAAAAAATAGCTTTTAACTAAAAATGCTTGCGAATTTAATTGCTATAAAAACCGATTTTAGGAAAAACAAACTATTGAATTCGAAAAATGTGAACTTGCACATATAGGGGATCTAAATGGAAGAATTGTCGTTTTAAAAATTAAATCAATTTGTTAAGGGTTCGATCAAAAGATACTGTTTTAGTGTAGTTAAGTTCAATTTGGAGTAAATTGCTTACTTACTTACTCCTCGGCACTACAGTCCATGAAGGACCTTGGCCTCCTTTAACCCTTATTCTCATGGTCATAAATTTTCTAATTTTTTTAAATTTTCAATTTTTTTTCTGTTTTTTTACAGCTAAAATAAAGATTATTTAGTGTCATAACCTTTCTAAAATAATTAATGCATTAATTAATTAGAGTTTTATAAAAGGTAGCATATATGCTACTTCATGAGATTGGGGTAACTGGTTCATGGAGCTTGTAGTTGTATTTGTGTTACCTGATTTGTAGTTGTTGTACCTCTTGTGTTAAATGATAAAGGCAGTACATGTCCAAAAAAATTATACTACGTACAAATATTACTTAAATGAATGTTTTTTATAAAGTATGAACATCAATGAAACAAAGAATATAAAAAAAAAAAACTATATACATCTATATATACAATACAATACAATATTCTTATATTTAAAGAAGTGCTTGCTCAAAGCAATTCTGCTTTTAGCTTCCACACTACGTTTATAACGTAAAAAGTGGAAGGTTTTATAATCGTTCAGTCCGTCTGTCCGTCCGTCCGTCCGTCACCCACTTTCACAGAACAAACCAAACGTCGCACAAACTAGTGGGATACGTCATTTTGAAGTAAAAAATCAGACTAGGTTACATCCCAAATTTCATTAAAAATTTAAATTGGAAGTATATTTAAAAATTAAATAACTAAATATTTAAACTACATTGAAATAACATGCAAATTCCATTTTCATTCAATAGTTTCAATGTTGCCATTTCGTCAAACGTACGAGAAACTTAATTTAAAATAAAAATAAAACCTTTGAAAGAATATTTATTTATGTGATATAATTCGGTTTGGATTGTTACAATATCACAACGGAGTTTTTTTGACGGTTCATTATATATGTATGAAGAAATATGTATACAAAATTCTAATTTTGCATAAAAATATGCAAAGTTTTGCTTTTATTTTTAAAGCACCAAATTTACAACTTATATATTTTTTGAACTGTAAATTAAATTGTGGCGACTAAAAGATACACATTTATTAAAACAGTGGTTATCAACCAGTGGGTCGCGACCCCTGGGGGGTCGCGAAGGGATCCTAGTGAGGTCGCAAAAAGTTTTTTAAAAATACGTTTATATCACGTTTTATCTAACTTAACGTTTTATACAATAATTTTACAACTAGAATGGAAGAAAAAACCACCACACATTATTTTACTTTATATCTTGGTTAATTTACATTTCAAGTTTTTTATGTTATTATTACATAATTTTAATTCTAGTATGGTTAAGTTGCAACAAGCTAATGAGAAACTTGTGCTTGTGAGAATTTTTAAATTCGTAACATAAATGAAAGTTTTCAAAATTAGATTTCTCAATTTTAGCAGCATAAACATTCAGTTTCTCTAAGAATCCATTTATTTTCTCTTGGGTTTTGATTATTGTTATATTTCAACCTTGTAGCTCCACATTTAGCTCATTTAGGTGCATAAATATGTCTGCTAAGTGAGAAAGTTGAAACAACCAAGTTGGGGAGCTAAAATAATCCGGTCAGTTCTGGTTTAGCATCTTGTAAAAATATCAGCATTTCAGATCGCAGCTCAAATAACTTGTTTAAAACCATCCCACGGGACAGACATCGTAAAATAAAAAAAAAATTATCCTAATATAATAGTTAATAAAGAGTACTGCATGTGTAGGACAGGGGGGGGGGGGGGGGGGTCGCGAAGTTATTTTTGGCATTGTGTATTATTATTACATTGCAACATGAAAATAGTTAATTTTTACGTTTAACATTTTTTAATTAGAGATTTTTTCTCTGAAGTGTATAAATTGTGTGTTTCCTGTTGTGAGCATATATTGTGGGGAAGCGGTTTAGGTGACAGATTCTGTAACAAACCTACTTGTTTTGTTAAACAAAACCTTAAATTACACTTTTTACAAAAGACGTTGGAGAAACCTTTGTGACAGAATCTGCATTTTCCACTATATCTGAAAATGAGGAGGTGGCCTATTCCATCTCTCATGATCGATTAAATTAGTAAAATTTTTGCTTTAAAATTAAAAGCGAAACTGCATATATATTTTTTATACAAATTTTTAATTTTTTATGCATCTTTCTTCCTACATATATAATGAAGCATCAAAATAACTTCATTGTGCTATTACAACAATCCAAATTGAATTATATCATAAAAATAAATATTTTTTCAAGAGTTTTATTTTTATTTTAAATAAAGTTTCTCGTACGTTTGGTGTAATAGCAACAGTGAAAATAATGAATAAAAATGGAATTTGCATGTTATTTAAATGTAAATTAGATTTTTAGTTGTTTAAATTTTAAATCTTCTCATTTAAATTTTAAATGCAACTTGGAATGTAGCTAACTGATTTTTCGCTTCAAAATAACGTATCCTACTTATTTGTGAGACTTTTGGTTCGTTCTGTGAAAGTGGGTGGCAGACAGGCAGACGGATAGACTGCCTGATTTATTATTATTATTATTATTATTATTATTATTATTATTATTATTATTATTATTATTATTATTATTATTATTATTATTATTATTATTATTATTATTATTATTTATTATTATTATTATTATTATTATTATTATTATTATTATTATTATTATTATTATTATTATTATTTATTATTATTATTATTATT
The DNA here is from genome assembly GCA_023701765.1 of Hylyphantes graminicola. Lineage (NCBI taxonomy): Eukaryota > Metazoa > Arthropoda > Arachnida > Araneae > Linyphiidae > Hylyphantes > Hylyphantes graminicola. Next base: position 41,140,600 of record CM043117.1, on the reverse strand, counting down.
ATTATTATTATTATTATTATTATTATTATTATTATTATTATTATTATTATTATTATTATTATTATTATTATATTATTATTATATTATTATTATTATTATTATTATTATTATTATTATTATTATTATTATTATTATATTATTATTATTATTATTATTATTATTATTATTATTATTTATTATTATTATTATTATTATTATTATTATTATTATTATTATTATTATTATTATTATTATTATTATTATTATTATTATTATTATTATTATTTATTATTATATTATTATTATTATTATTATTATTATTATTATTATTATTATTATTATTATTATTATTATTATTATTATTATTATTATTATTATTATTATTATTATTATTATTATTATTATTATTATTATTATTATTATTATTATTATTTATTATTATTATTATTATTATTATTATTATTATTATTATTATTATTATTATTATTATTATTATTATTATTATTATTATTATTATTATTATTATTATTATTATTATATTATTATTATTATTATTATTATTATTATTATTATTATTATTTTTATTATTATTATTATTATTATTATTATTATTATTATTAATATTATTATTATTATTATTTATTATTATTATTATTATTATTATTATTATTATTATTATTATTATTATTATTATTATTATTATTATTTATATTATTATTATTATTATTATTATTATTATTATTATTATTATTATTATATTATTATTATTATTATTATTATTATTATTATTATTATTATTATTATATTATTATTATTATTATTATTATTATTATTATTATTATTATTATTATTATTATTATTATTATTATTATTATTATTATTATTATTATTATTATTATTATTATTATTATTTTAACGTTAGTGATATTCCCATTTTACCAGTAAAAACATGGGAAACATTGTAAACAATAACGTAGTACATTTTGAGCTCCCGATTACTTATCTCTGTTAAAGGGAAATAATCCTTGCTATCGACACTTTAAAAAACAATTATTCGGATTCCTACAAAACACGATTTATTCAATACTATCACAAGTTGTTGGGACAGATAAGATTCGTGGATGATATGATATATCTGTGTCCGGTTGAGTCGCATGCAAAATCCTTTTTGTGTCCCACCTTCAATTTTAACATATTTACGTATACAAATGCTTGTAAGGTTTAAAATCGTTTTCAACTGGATCAACTTAACTGGATTTCCAAAAGTGAAAAAAAAAGTAAGTAATGTAATTTTAGTTTCAATTGAAAATGTAAAAAAAAAAGTTAATACGTAATAGATTGCTTTCATTTAGTTAAATTGCTTATTCTTTTTATAATGAACTCATATTATTATCTCAGTTATATCAAAACGTATATAAAACGTATTATTATTATTATTATTATTATTATTATTATTATTATTATTATTATTATTATTATTATTATTATTATTATTATTATTATTATTATTATTATTATTATTATTATTATTATTATTATTTATTATTATTATTATTATTATTATTATTATTATTATTATTTTAACGTTAGTGATATTCCCATTTTACCAGTAAAAACATGGGAAACATTGTAAACAATAACGTAGTACATTTTGAGCTCCCGATTACTTATCTCTGTTAAAGGGAAATAATCCTTGCTATCGACACTTTAAAAAACAATTATTCGGATTCCTACAAAACACGATTTATTCAATACTATCACAAGTTGTTGGGACAGATAAGATTCGTGGATGATATGATATATCTGTGTCCGGTTGAGTCGCATGCAAAATCCTTTTTGTGTCCCACCTTCAATTTTAACATATTTACGTATACAAATGCTTGTAAGGTTTAAAATCGTTTTCAACTGGATCAACTTAACTGGATTTCCAAAAGTGAAAAAAAAGTAAGTAATGTAATTTTAGTTTCAATTGAAAATGTAAAAAAAAAAGTTAATACGTAATAGATTGCTTTCATTTAGTTAAATTGCTTATTCTTTTTATAATGAACTCATATTATTATCTCAGTTATATCAAAACGTATATAAAACCTTCACGTGAAACAGTTTTTAATTATTACTGTACTCCCTGAATTTAAATTTGTAAGCTATAATTCTCTCACAGAAAATTGCGCCAATACAATTTTGAATTCGTACAAAAAATAAATGTTTTTTTTTTAAATTTTTGATTGTAAATAGGATTTTTAAAAAATTGGAAAAAAAACTCGATTTCCATCAATCTTACCTCTCAACTCTCCGGATTCAAACAAGGCTTTACCATATTGTTAGACAATTTTCAGTATTTAAGGGGCAAATGTACTATTTTTCGTATTTTAGATGGAAAAAACGTTAAAAATTGTTGGAAAATTTATAAAAATCAGGGACTACCGACAATTATGACAAGTCTATTTCAATCGAAGTAAAATTGGAAAATTGGGAAAACTCATAAACTGTAGAATCATTTTCAATATGCATTGCATTTGTTACAATTTATTTAGACAAAGGGGGCAAATCTAAATAAAAATGACATAGACTGCCTAAATTTAACTCCTTCGGCAATTGTAAATGAAAAGAACACTCTCCACTTATTCAAAAATCGCAGTAGTTTTTACATAGCTGCTCTGCAGTGGCCAGGTAAACTGCAGTACAGTAATCCCTCGCTATATCGCGCCTCGTTACTTCGCACATTCGGATATATCGCGCCTTACATCATATTTCCCAAATTTTCCCCCGTTTTTTCCAATACATACGTACTTTCGTTCATATCGACATAAGACATATGGTCAAGATAGGCACTAGGTCAAGATATAGGAGAGAAAAATCCAAACATATAACTTTCGATGGATATTTTACTAGAAAATGAGTGAAATATGCACAGTATTATCAGTGCATTAGTGTGTAATGTTTATAGTAATTAATAATAATAAGTCCTTTCTTAATTTCTTAGTGGAGTTATATAATATTTATTATGATTTAGTTTTATTTTTAAATACATACTCAGCTTTAGTTTTAAAACTTTTTTGAGAGAATAAAAAAATAAAAAATATAGTATTTATCAAGTCGCTTGTTATATCGCGCATTCGGTTATATCGCCGTGTTTAGTTTGTCCCCCGTGAAGCGCGATAAAACGAGGGGTTGCTGTATCTGTCTAATGACTTGAACCAGTGTTGTAACAACTCAATGACTCTAGCCTATACGAAAGCACGTATAAATTACTGCTTATTTCAGTGCAAAAATGGTCCTATTCATTGTTGTGTGTTGTGGTTAGTGCAGTCTACCTGTCCACAGCAGTGCTGATGACTTGCCCTTTATACTCAGGGTTAAGTACTCAACCCTAAAAAAGAAATCCGTCAAAGAGTCGTTCAATCAAAGAAAAGAGCACCGCCGAGACAAAAACCATGTTCGCGGTTCAAGCGATAAGCCGAACATGCATTTCAACCCAATTATTACCATTCATTCAAATAACCTGGCTGTCTACCTCCCATTCGGATTTTCTCCTTCTTTTTCCTTCTTAAATTTCTTTTTCTTCTTCTTTTCTTCTTCTTTAACACTCGAGAAGAGAGTACCGGATGCTGTTAGCGGTCGGTAGGCCATAGTAGCCCGAATTCCATTCTTGTTCAGACCCGCTGGGATACGGTGAGGCTTGGTAGGTTGCTCGAATTCAGCTGAAGAAGATTGTATGTCAACGAATTTGGTTCCAAGTAAGATATTTTAATGCACTTGCATAGATAATCATATAACTATCGTTTAAAAAAATTATTTATACCTTATATAGCAGTCCTTAATTCAGTTTTATTTTGAGTCCTGCAAATATTGACATTCCAATTCTAAATTTCCCTATAGAACACTCCTCAATGAAGCTAATTTTATTACACAATTTTTTTTACTACTATAAACATTTTATATATTTATATCCCAGAATAATTTTATTCTAAACCATATTTTTCTAATTCTACTAATTTTGAATTGTTGCAATGATTAATTTCTTGTGATAGCCAGGCCAATGCTATCTTTAGTCGAGAACTAATATTGGATAAACTGAAAAATTCATTGATTTCTTACTAAAAATTGTTTACATGTATTTTGTTATAATTTTAAATTTGTTAAACAATTATAGTTAAAGGTGTTCATTTCATTCAGCTTCGTAATTATGTAATTGGTGACTCACAATGTATTATTTGCATTTTTATTTTAGCACAAAAATATATATTAGAAAATTGACTGACTCTCTAGCTCTACCTCTCTAACATATAATGCACGTTTTAAGCCTGTCTAGACATGCTTCTTAACTGTCCGAAAAAAAGTAAACACCTCGTACAATGCACTTTGTATATTCGGCCTTAAAGAAATCTCTCTCTTTCTACGCCTAGTAAAAAAACTAATATTCATTATTATAACTTAGCATATTGCCTGTTCCCACTGCTTTACTTATTTACTAGTGTCACAGATTTAAGTTATGTAATTAAAGAAACCATTAAGATTTAAATCTGCATATTTATAAAAAATTCAACAAACCTAGTTTATTTATTTTTATTACAAGTTACTATTGTGGCGTCTCAGTGTGATGTCATTATTGGGATAGGCATAGAACATACATTGAGCACTGAAACATTGAGTGACATCCTTGTGTGACCATTATTGGGCCGATCCGGCGGTGCAGTGGTTAAGACGTTGGCCTTTGGAGCTGCTGGGTCTGGGTTCGAATCCCGTTGAGGCACGGATGTTTGGGTTTGTCAAGTATATGTGGAATACGTGCTCGTTAAATCTGTTGGGTCTGAAAGTCCTGTGAGCGGTCATTGCGCAGTTTTCCACGGGTACAGATCACTGGAGAAAATTTCCCTCCCCCTTCAGGGACATGTCTAAATTGTGGAGGTGACGGCAGATGGCAGCATCTGTCGTTTGTGTATATGTGTGTCTTGTGTTGCCCTACTTGACGATGTTTTATAAGCGGGTCCTTGCGACCAGGCACACAAGCCTGAAAATATATGTCTACCAACCAACCAACCATTATTGGAAGTTGACATGTTTGATAGTTTCTTCCAAAATTACTTTTAATTTCAACTAAGTTCTAGAAGCTCTCCATTTTATTTCAAACTTTCACCATAACTCAGCTATAAAATTAACCTAACAAACCTGGCGAACACGATGGACTACTTTTCAAGGTTCCACGATTTGACCATTAGCTGTTTCGGACTAAAAGAAGATAATTAGCTGGCTATTTCTTCATTTGAATATCTTTCCATCGAAACAATTTGTCGTTTCACAAATAGATCTTTCCTTAAAAAAATCGTAAGTAAAAAAAAACCTTTAACTGGATATTCTTCATCGTCAACAACAAAAAAGTAATTCTATTTCATTCTAACAAAACTTCGGCGCTACTTTAGCAACGTCTCCTTCATCAAGGTATAATCCATTGTGTAATTAATCCGAAGTCCACGCGGTCAGATATAATTTGGTAGAATACAGACAAATTGGAATCAATTGATCTCGAATGATCTTGATGTAAAGATTTAAAACACCAACGAGGAACTGACTAACGGACTGACAGACAGACACGATAAAGATACCATTGTTTAGGGTTTGTTTGCATGATTCACGACTTCAAAGTAAACCAGTTTCCCTTTTTTCCACACTCCAAATACCACAGATCCGCGGCCTTTGTGCCGCGTCTTTTGATCTGCATGGAACTGTTTCTTGTGTTTTATCGTCTACAGAAAAAAAAGTGTAACTGGGCAACGTATGACGGTAGAGTAACTATCCAAATCATTGCTACTGTATCGGTGCCCTTCGTCCACTTAAAGAATGGGAACATATGCAGCATAGGTGCCAGTCCTTGCATTGGTGACTTTTTTTTTCCAATCGTGAGATCACAGAGATAAATGAAAGGTTGTTGTACCCATTATAATGTACTGAAGTGGAACTGAAATGATTACCACACTTCGCTGCTTGAAAACATAGCGAAAATTAACAAATCAAGTTCATCCGCAAATTGCATGTGCTTAATAATAACTATCAAAACTGTATTTTAATTATACATGATTTCAAAAGGTAAAGCATCATTAACGATTTTGATATTACCAATATTATTCTTAAGTGCATCTTCTCCTGTTGTATAATATAAATAAGGTTTTTTTTTTTAATTTTATAAAAATATGGTATAAAATTTTTGGGAACAGTCGAAAAAATTATTGATTATTACTTTTCAATAAACCCTATTCAATTATTTATAATAGACCAATTAAATAATGAACAGAGGATTTAAACTTCTTACAATCTCGTTATTTATTTATTTTTAATTCCCAATTAGTAATCTTGGAAAACATCAAAACTTCTGTCAAAAAAACAAATTTTTGAACAAACACTTAACCTTAAAACAAATACATTACAATCTTCTTTAGATTTAAGATTATAGTAATTAAGTAAATCCGGTCAAAAACACAGCAAGGGTTTAAAATTTCTTATTGTATAAACCGACTATCGTAATTACAGTTTCCTTATACACACGCGATCCAGACATGACATAGAAATTATTCAAGCCTATTCTAAAAAGAACACGTAATGAATGGGTCTTCCCATAGTAATTTCTTATATCGTTTTATCTCTTCGAATTTTTTAAGAGAATTGTTTTCACGACCAGATTATAATCAGTTGAGCGTGTAGTCGGACAGTTGACAAAAATCTTTGACGGAAATTTTTTAATTTAAATGTGAAATCATGGGAGAATTTGCAAGGAAATATTTACTATGAACATGAATGGTCAAGCTAAAAAGGTGTTTATATGAAAATTAAAATATACTTAACATCTGAAATGGAAATATACAGTACAAGGAACTAAAACTTAAAGTATGTGTAATTCACTGGTGATGAATATTTAATTGTGTTCAAGGTAAACTTGAATACAATTGAAAACAATGTATGTATAGTTATATAACCTCTATAGTATTATGTTACAGATTTTTCTACCTACTCTTTTGCGTGTCAACACTCATAAAAGTCATCGTTCTGACCTTCCATATATTTACCTACAAGAAGTCAATCAAAAAGGGAAAAAAAGTTATTTTATGAAACTAGAAAGTTAAACCTTTTAAAACGAGGGGACTAATGTTTTTTTTTTTTTTTTTTTTTTTTTTTTTTGACATGCGAGGAACGAATCAAGCCAAAATTTCCCCGTGTTTTAAAAGGTTTAATTTACGCACGAGTTTTTGATATATAATTTTCTAAAATCATGTACAAAAATATTTTCAACGTTGCGTACAAGATTTTAAAATAATTTCATTGTTTCCCGAAAGTTTTTAAAAAAGCATTATATTGTTAGAATATTGAACTGCAAAGCTTTGTATATGTTAGCTCTGCATCGCCTACCGTCTTAAAATCTTTATATTTCTTATAAATGTAATAGTTTTTATCATATATGACTGTCCACATACCCATGGAGCCTATGGCTTTAGCCCGATGTGTTTTCGTGGCATATCAAACATAAAATTAGAGTTAGTAGGGCATGTATGCATATGGACCATACATGCCAGATGTGCACAGTCAGATGGAGCCATGTACGGTATCCTCAATCAACAAGTAAGGGTCGATCCGGTTTTTGATTTCGGAACCGCTTGCAAGGTAGCCCAATACTGAACCATCTGCGACAAAAGTATTACTCGTTCACGAGGCTAGTATAAAGTATTTGTACTGATCACCTCATACCATTAATAAATGATAACAATCTAGTGCACATGCAAACATTGATGAAACAGTCTCCAAAAAAAAATAACTTTCAGTGACATTTAATAAAATTCATTCACGAAACATTAAGACACAAAAAGTTTTATCTATTATCTCTGAAGTCAACGTCCAAAACTACTTAGAAATAAGTTGATAAAATTTCGTTCTCCAAACAATCGATAATCTAATTATTTCATTAAGAAACCAAATCTTCTGAATACCCAGTTCCATGCAAGTCAAACTTACATTAAAAAAAATAACAGTGGATAAGAAAGAAAAGTTTTCAATAAATAGCTTGTTTCAACCAACTTTTGGTAATTGTCTTGTCTAAAGGCTGAAAATATCCCTCACGCACTAAAAATGCTAAGCATCACTTTTACTTTTTCAGAGAAGGTATTGTCGCACGCTTTTCTACTTTCCTGTTTCCTGTAAATTTCCTCTTTTTCTGACATTGTAACTGATATTGAAAAAGATTCCGTCAAATACAAATGTGAGCCAAAGTCAAATTACGTACTTTATGACTAATTTTCTGTGTCATTTAATTAAAAAAGAATTAAATTAATTTTCTATATTTGCTAAAAAGAATTATTTTTGTTTTCCGCAAATACTTGTTTATGTTTATTTTTATTTATTTTCAATTGACTTTTTTTCGTACTGAATTTGATTATTATAACTATTTTCTGCTAAAATAATAGGATCTTGAATTCTTTTTATACATGTTTCTCTACAAAAATAAGGAAAACCATTTGATTAAATTAACTCAAGAATTCACAGCGGATGTTCGACCCACTTTTAAACATCCAAAACCAAGGAACTTACGTATAATTTATAATTTTTCTTCTACTTAACCTAAAAGTTCGTATTCTAAAAGTGTTTGCTAGCTTTAACTTTGAATTTATTTATTATATTATATTTATTATTATTGTTATTATTTAGTTGTTTATTTTATTTATTATTCAAACGTAGGTACCGATCTTATTTCAATTAACAATTCTATTATTAAATCATTTTATTATGAAGTAATATATGGAAACTAATCTGAATGTTATATAACTGAAAGTAAGATATAATTTATAAGGACGGCTTGGTTGATTCATTTGCTTATGAAGCGCATCTGCTTAAGCTCACGAGAAAGCAGATTATGTAAGCAAAATTTAGTATTTTACTATGTTACACAATTATTTGTACGATTGTGTGTTGGTTAGGTAATTTGGTTGGTTGGTTTGATTGGTAGACATATATTTTCAGGCTTGTGTGCTTGGTCGCAAGGACCCGCTTATAAACCATCGTCAAGTAGGACAACACGAGACACACACATACACAAATGACAGATGCTGCCATCTGTCGCCACATCCACAATTTAGACATGTCCCTTAGGGAAATTTTCTCCAGGGACCTGTACCCATGGGAAACTGCGCAATGACCGCAGTAGAGCAACGAAATTAGCTAATTTTATGAAATGTCTTCTGGCAATCCTAGTAATAATACCGAGAAAACTGCCAATGAAACCGTGTATTAAAACGAGTGAAACCGAGTATTATTAAAGAAATTCGTTTGGTAATTTCAATCCGACACCTGCAACTCAGTTACAAGCTTTTCATATCGGCCATCATCTGACTGATATTTAAAATTATAAGACTCGGAGTCCCATGTGGTAGGTAGGCTGTTACATTTATTTTATGGCTTGTGCTTATAAACCTTCGTCAAATAAGACAGACACAGGCAGAATTTTTACTGACACAGAAGGCATATTTACATGAGCCATCGAATCCATGGAATGTAAAAAAACCCTTTTGGGGAAAAAGAGGTCGAGCAGGATTTCTAACCCAATTGATAGTCTGTGGCCGTATCCATGGAATGAAGCATCAAACCCTCCTTCATTGGAGGGTGTGCGCAACCTCCCGATGAACCCTGCAGTTCTGGTTCTGCCTGGGCGAAAATCCCCATGAGGGAAAAATTGCGGAGTTTGCTCTTCATTCCATGGATTCGATGGCTCATGTGAACGAGCCAACATAAAGAAAGTACACTATCAGTACAAAGGCGGGAATCTAACTCCCATCCGGTACAGTGCGCAGACTGTAAAGGTAATGGGCTGCGATCAAACCCACTAGTCTACCAGGGCCTCCCTGTTCTCATGTGTTTCTTTCAAGTTACACCCTTTACCGTTGTCAATATTTTATAGAGCGGATTGAAGTGGTAAATTAATTGACAAACCAGGCCTAACCAATTCAACATTAGACGCTTTCGTCAAATCCGTGGAGTGAAATGTCCCGACTGCGTCAGTGCACGATGTCGCTCGAAGTTCCGTTGGGTACCAGCTCAGGTGTCGACCTCGTCGCTTGACCAGGGTTCTAACTTACGAGGCGTTTATTGGCTGTGTTAAAGCTACAAATGGGGGCTAGAAATAGGCAGCCGGAAACGATTACGCTACACTACACTACACCAATTCGACATTTATCCTAGTGATTCCTAATTGGCTTGTTTCAGATGAAGGTCTTACTTCCAGCTTCCATTCCTGCATTTTCTTCAATCGAGCTCCGATTAGTTCTTTGTTCTCATGTGGCATTGAAACACCAATCAGGGCTTGAAAAAGAATTTATTTTCATTAAGTATTTCTGTTGCCACTCAAGACCTGAAACATGTCCGTTCCGATATTACCCGGTTTTTTGGAGAACAATTGCAGTTTTTTTGAAAACGATACTCGATTTTTTTGTAACATGAATTAAATTAATTAAAAATGAAGCGTCGACGAAGTCCACTTTGCAGCTGTACTATATCGCCTTTTGAATAAGAAAAAAAAATCTTATGTAAAAAAATATATTAATTTATCTACATATAAATCCAAAAGCCAATTGAGATCTCTCTAATTAGTGACGCAAGGTTTTTCGCACACAGATTTTCCCCTTGCACTATTCATGATGACGTCACAGACTTACGTCACTATTCTCCACCCCCTTTTCGCTGGTTGCGGTCCGTCGTTCCCCAACCAGCTGTTCAATTCTTTTTCTGGATTTTATTCCAATCTGCCGTTCTGTTTGTCCGTCCTTCCGCATCCCCGAAGAAGGCTATGCACTGCTGTCATCGCTGTTTCTGTCGTCTCGCCGAAATAAAACCACTCCACAATCCGTACGTAAAATGATTATTTGCTCTAAAAAAGTTTTATAGAATCATCTGGTTTTGTTTGTATTTGCTTTGATCGCGTGGTTTGATGTTAGTTTGAAAGCACATGTGTGAGATTGACAAGCATAAACTAGCCGAGATCCAATTTCCTTCAATAAAATTTACAAATCGCATGTGAAATTAAAATTTTGTAACATCAGCTTTCAAAGTATCCAACCTAAGTACATGTTTGATCTTCGAAATTACAACTAATGATAATCCTTGAAAAGTAACATACACCAAACGCGGTTTAATAATTAGTTTTTAATGTCTAACTAATGTCTAACTAATAATTAGTTTTTTCTGTCTGTACTATAAACACTTGCGTTTTTAACAAATATGCACTTATATTTTTGTTTTATTCGATTAGCGAAAGAAAATATGCTAAATTTAACCAAACAAATTTTAATATAGTGAATTCATAAAAAAACTGGGAAATTATTGTCTTTATTACAAATTAATATTTATGAATACAAGTATACTTTGTGTATCAGATTTGATATTTTTAATATTGCTAATTTACCTATGTTTTATTCCTTATTGAATGGGTAAATAAAATTAAGAGGTGGAACTATGATGTTTACTCCCACACACAGGGTATTCTTTGTTTACATTTAATAAATAAAAGATAAAACTACCAGTGATCGTGATTGTTTATATTATCAAGTATCAATATATTTTAGTTTTACAGTATTAACCCCGTCTAACTATTTCTATCCGTTAAAATAAGTTTTTTAGGGTTTTAAAAACGGTATTTAAATGTTGTGACTAATTACAAATAATTGAATTGTAAACTTCATTGCTCTTTTGCTAAATATACTATAAACTGAACTATTCTCACATTGCTTTAATTTTAGTAAAAAAAATATTTAACTTTCAAAAACTTCTTGGTAGTTAAGTACTTCTGAGACAAATGTATTGTTCCTTCTGTCTGATATAATGCCGTGGGCTGGTAAACAGCAGCAACTACAAGAATGAATTGGACCATCATTGCCCTGAAATAATTAGTCTTTTAGTATAATTTCCTACAGGTTGGAGTTATTGATTGTTTACAATGGTCCAAGTCACTTGTCTTGATACTGCAATTTGCCTATGTGGGAACAGAGCAAAAGTCCAAACAGCACACATGTAACTGTGCGTATCGGATAGGTTGCGACCAATACTGATAAAAGATGACTGTTGAAATGTCACATTAAAAACCATCGCCAAACCCTTCTACGTTGGGATGGTAAATTGCAGCATCTAGGCAAATTACTTGGGTCATTGTAAACAATCAATAACTTCAACCTGTAAGAAAGTATACTAAAAGACTAATTATTTCAGGGCAATAATGGTACAATTCATTCTTGTAGTTGCTGTTGTTTAACAACCCACGGCAGCATATCAGACAGGCGAAACGATGCATTTGACCTCAGAAGTACTTATCTATCAAGAAGTGTTTGAGAGTTACATATTTTTTTTACTGAAATTAAAGTAATACGAGAATAGTTCAGTTTCTAGTATATTTAGTAAAAGAGTATGCAAGTTGACTTAAAGATTACAATTCAATTATTTGCAATTGGTCACAATACATTTAAATACCGTTTTTAAAACCCTAAAGAACTCATTTTTTTGGATAGAAATAGTTGGATCGGGTTAATACCGTAAAACTAAATTATATAGATACTTGATAATCTTATAATTACGATCACTGGTAAGATAATTTCTTTCATTTACAAAATGTAAACAAAATAAAATACCATTTGTGTAGGAGTAATCATTACAGTTCCACCTCTTAATTTTATTTACGCATTCAATAAGGAATAAAACATTGGTAATTATCTCAATATTAAAAAAAAATCTGACACATATAAAGTATACTTGTATTCATAAATATTAATTTGCAATAACAAACGATAAATACAATAATTACAACTTGTTTATAAATTCACTATATTAAAAGAAAAGTTGATTTAGTTAACTGAATTTAAGGAGTTTTGATTGCATAAAAAAGCGAGAAAAAGAGTGGAAGAGGTTTTTTCTTTTTAAATTACTTTAAATAAATATTCAATAAATTAATCCAAGGCGCTTGGTATACTTTTTATTCAAAGATTATCATTAATTGTAATTTCGAAGATCAAACCTAGATTCCTAGTATAGATACTTTGAAAGCTGATGTTAGAAAATTTAATTTCACCCGCATAGCAATGGTTAACATTTTAAAATATCCGTGAATTTAGCATACGCAATGTTTATATTTTATTTATGTATTTATTATCTTTTGTTAATTGGTAGATCAATGCAGTGCGTGGTACACTGTGAAAAAAAATCTGTAACCATTACTATTTTTTTTTTTTTTTTGTAAAACACTTTTCCTAGAAAATTTCTAGTAAATAATTACTAAAAATAGTGCTGTAAAAACACATAATATATTTTTGTTAGCATTATATATTATGTAGATTTACCAAGACCATTTTATGTATCACGCACAAGTAATGTTTCTGTAACTATACAAGAAAATTTTATGTATACCACATTTTGCACATTTTTTACCGTGCAATTGCAAAGAAAAACAAAATGTCAGCCTCCCCGGCGAATAATCGAACACCGGTCTCCCGCGTGACAGGTGGGGATCACTATACTACCGAGGAATAGTAGAATCCCGGGATCGAACCAGGGACCCTTAGATCTTTAGTCTAACTCTCTCCCAACTGAGCTATTTCGGCACACAGATTATTAGGAAATGAGAAGTGAAACTCATTTGAAACAATCAACTAAGTTATAAATTTAAAATGGAGATTGGTGCCTCGAATCACGATCGAGACCAAACTTTAGTGGCGATGCGCGCAACTTCATGTAGAAGAAAACGTTCGGTTGGGAAAATTACAAATACTAGAAATTTTTTTGTAACTGCAGAAATGAAGATTTCTGTTCAGAATTACAAAAACATTTTTAGTAAAATTGGTTATTTCTGTAACTTTACTAAAAAAATGTATGTATGTTTACAGTATTTTTTTCTCAGTGTATGACCAATTTATGATCGTTTTCCACTTCATTTACTGTATCGGTATGCTAATTAATTTTAGGATATCCTGAATACATGAATAATATTTTTTAAAATATTACTTACGATATAAATGTATATATGATTTGTAAATTTTTATCTGTGGACACACGGACACACAACAACGTCAAGTGTAAACCATGTCACGTAGGAACAATGTGAGAAAAGGCCACGCTGAAACAACTTGAACGAAAGTGAACCCTCTTCACTTGGAAACAATTTGAAAAGTCTACGTTTAAATAATATTGATGTTTTCGGCATTTTTTCGTTCAAACCACATTGAAACAACATAGGATGCTTGGGTAGTCAAAACAATAAGAATATTCTTCCTGCAATCAAATATCTGTATTGTTTTTACAAAAAATAAAACTTCAACTAGATTAAATACATTCTGAGTCTTTAATGAAACTGAAATTAGCTTTTAAGGCACAAAGCGAAAAGGAAGACAAAAGATTTTCAATTAAAAAAAAATACTACAATGTAAATCCTGAAAGAATTTTGTCTGTGAAAAGTTTCAAAGACTATTCAACTTAGAAGCTTTCTTCTTTTAACCGCAGAATATGCCATGTTAGACACAATAAAGCGACCTATTTCTGAGTATCTTGTGTCTCTGGTTGGTCTACTTTTAAAAATTGCGCTTGAGATCCAAAAGGAAACTTATCATTTTATGAATCGAAATATTTCATTGTTTAAATTCTGTTCCAAACGGTCTTTCCCCTGTTTTGTAGTAATTAAGTGCGATTCTTAAGTACGAAATCTTTTATACGATGCATTAAATGTATTTGCAAAACTATAACATTGATGTTCACAAATTTTATAAGCACCTAATCAGATCAACCATAAGTTTAATATGTGTCAAGCATAAAGTTCTCCAAAATATTCTAAATTCGCTAAAGGATACATTAAAACAAACATATCCTTCTGAAAGACATAAAGTTTACTTAGTTTTTTTTCCAAATAAACATCTTGACAAATGAAACCCGTTAAATTTGTATATCATTCGATTTCAAAAAGTGCGGCAATTTTATCAAAGTTTAATGAACCTAGCAAGGGAATTTAAACGTTACCAGAAGGATTTTTTTGTTAAAAATTTGAGTTTGAAAAAAGATTTTTATTATTTTAAGAATATTGATTATGTACATACGTTGAGGTAAATAGATTTATTTTAATAATCAAATTTAATCAATAATAACCAGATAATTTTTGTGTTGAATAAGGAAGAGTAATTCTTAATAATAACCATGCTTACATTAATCGTAACGTTCAATAAAATTTTTTAAAGCTTTACTTATATGAACGTTTACTGTAGCTTTTTGTAATAATTGCACTAATTCAAATGTATGTCCAGTTAAGAGTGGAAATCTCGTGGGTGCTTGTGTGTCAAGTTTAGAAAATGAGCACTATGCAGTATGACAACTGTTGACAGCTGCCATTAGTTCCTCTTTTTTTTTTCATACATAAAAAGTTCAACAATCAGCATGTCACTCGCATACATACGAATCCTAAGCATGAGTGGGTGCTATCAAAATGATAATCTAATGCAATCGTGATATTGAAATCATTTATTTTGATAGCCAGGGTGTGCACGATTTACTTCTACTATTTATAAATTTAGCATTACCCTATAACCATTAAAAAATGAATACTATTACTTGTTCTTCTCAGCAGAACGGGGTTTTTTTTAAGTTAGGAGAAACATTGTTAGTTTCAGTTTAAATAACTAGCAGTATTTACTTGCTTAATACACCGTAAACTAATTTTATCTTACTAATAAAACAATGCGCAGATGGGCATCCAAAATATTTTCTTTGCAAATGAAACATTATTTTTTACATTTACCTTATCCATTATCCATAGCCCGACATTGCTGTGACCGATAATAATAAATGATTGGATTTGTGAATCAATCTACAAACTTTATAATAATATAAATTTACTTTCTGACTATAAAATAACGTAAAATGTTTTAGCCGAGTTGTTATCTACAGAATTTATATAATTAACTTTATTAGAATTTTATATATATATTTACTGTTTCACGCTATGCAGCTGATGGAGAAATAAATTTGTTTGATAAAAAAAACATTTTTACCCAATGAATGTTGCCTTTTTGGTCCTAGAGTGAAAGAAAAAAGTCCTAGAGTGAAGATTTTGTAATCTGAATGATAACATTTTAACCATGTTTTTTTTTAATTTAAAAAATATTTTAAAGAGTTTAAGATAAGAACAAAACTGCACTGGTAGTTATTGTACACACAATATTTAAAAACGTAAAACCTGAAGTATTTCTCAGCATTGGGAGTACCATTTACCATGCTTTGGGATTGTTTTAAAATGAAGGTTCATCTTTCACACAAAAAAATGGTTTGAAATGCAGCTGTCATTCATTAGGTATTAGCGTCCTTGCCCTTTTCCGGTTAAACCTTCGCATTGAATGAAGTTCATTGGTTCTATGACCTCACCAACATTAAGGGCGCCTTCATAACCTCCAAAACAATGTACAGAGATACAATTAGCGAGATTCTGTGCACGTTAAAAAACAGCGATTAAACATTAAAAAAAAGCGGTTCCCAGTTTGAAAATGAAAGTTCTATGTGAAAAAAAAAGTATAAAAGAAGTCCCCCATTCATTACGTTTGATGCTAATGAGCATTCAGCGGATACTCCGTTGTCTGGTTAGGTTGAAAGTCAGGATGTACACTAATGGTCGGTTCTATACTTCTCGCCACCCTTATTTGAAACACTTTAGGGATGGGAAAACTGAAACCGGTTTTTTTTTTGTCCTCGGTTTTGACCAAAGAATCGGTTTTTCATAAAGCCTATCTTAAGGTTCAGTAAAACCGAAAACTGTTTTTGAAGCACCGTTTTTTTTCTGAAAAACCGCCATCCCTGCCGTTTCTTATTTGGTTGGCGGCGAGTATAGCCATCATACAAAAGGTTACCACAAGGCGAATGTCACGACCGATTTGGGACTGGTTTTAATTCACTGTCTGCGGCTGCTCAGTTTATGTTGCAATAAAAATCTTAATATGATTTGTGTTATAAGATGTATGCATACGACTTAAATATGTGTATAATACAACTATTTCATTATTTTGTACATATTTATATCTTTATTTTTTGAAAAAAAAATTAAGAGGTCACGTGTTTTCAAAACTCCTATAATTATTTCTACAATTACTTTTTAGATGAATACTAAGTTCGTTACGATTGTTTAGGTAAATAACTACGGCCGATGTTTTTATAAGGGGTGGGAACTGGAACCGAAACGTTCTGATAGTTTTTCATAATATGTTCTTTTTGAGAACTTACTCAAACAAAATACTCAAACAAGGGGAAAGAATTACAATTAAGCAAATACGTGATACATAATGAGAAAACGTAGGGCGCAAATAAGTCTGCTCTCTTTGACAAAAAAAAATCTAAGAATAAATTATTTTGCCAAAAACGATTTTCCTACTAAAATGCCATGAGAAAAACACTTGTGATTCACAAAAATTTAGGCAAAAGAGCTTCTAAAAAAGCTGCAAGCAAACAAAGCCAAAAAAATTTACATCAGTATTACTTTAAGTACTCTTTATCAATAGCATTGAAGAAGATAAAAAATTACATGGACACAGAGCAGGTATGTTTGTAGTACGACATATTTTAATGCTGACCAAACACACTCTTTGATGGCGCTTTCGAGGAATCCGACGCGTTTTTATAACGAATGCGACTAATAAGCTAAAGAGTGGACTGTAATCTTCTAACTTTTAATTATACTCAAATTGTGTTATAATTAAATTTCAGCTTGTTTGAAAATCTTTTTATTTACAAGTTTTGTTACTTTTTGCTGAAGGACATTTTTATCGAACAAAGATGTTAAGAAATCAACAAAATTTTTTTTTCCATAAAACTCGAGTTATTTCTGATTTTTCAAAATAATATATTTAGTTAAACAATGTTATAAATTGAATGTTATAATGTTATAAAATTCGCTTTCATTTAAAAACAAAAAAAAATAATCATTATTCTCCGACCTGCAAAACACTTTAACAAACGATAAAGACTATTAGTTAAATATGCGAATCAACTAATGAAGACAAATGAATAATTTTTGGGTTTTATGGTCTCGAAATTGCTAAAGGCAGCGTTTGGAGATTTTCTTTCTAAGCTGTATAAAGAGTGTGGAAGCTGTTCTAAGTAACATTTACTGTTACAAAAACCTACTAGTTTATTTAAAGTTAAGGTGACTATTCTATCAACGTCAATGTTAAACTTTCCAAATAGGGTTGTTTCGCGGAGGATCTAGCAATAGCTATACGGTCTTGTTTTCCTTACTCTCTAACAGCTCTCTAAATGTCTCTGCTCTCTGTTTACTTTTGTTTTGGTTGGTAGAAATAATCAAGTTTTTGTGAGGACCAAGCACACTTACCTGAATATAGGTCTACCAACCAACTTAATCAAAACAAAAGTAATTAGAGAGTAAGGAAAACAACACCGTGTAGCTATTGCCAGATCCTTCGTGAAACAACTCCATTGAATTTGTTTTAAAGAATTGTTTAAACTTTTTATTCGTATTACAACAGATTAGAAATAATACATCTACTTCAGAAGAAAATTTGTCTAGTGTTTTCAGCTGTGAGTACTAAATTTGAATAATCTTTGTAAATAGAACGTTTTATGTTCTGGAACGTGTTTAAAAACAAGATCATAATCGAATGTCACCTTGTGGCTAAATTTCTGGAAAATAACTGACGTCGACTTTGTGACTTTAAGACACACACTCGTTTTTTTATTTAGATTGTACGCAAAGACCTGTTGTTTTTTTTACGTTAAATAATTTTACTATTTTAACCTTTCAGTCCGAAATTTTTATTTTTTATTCTAAAAATCTAAATTTTGTGAAATAGACTCAATATGCATCCAAAATGAAATGATTAAAAGCAGGAAAAAATAAAATTTTAACTAAAATTTAAGGAAACCAATTTTGGAATCATAAATTGTGAATGAATTAGAAAAAAAAATGAAATTTTATTGGTAAAAATAAAATTCAACTCTTAAACATTAAAAAAATGCAAGCATGAAGAATTTAGGGCCGATTTATTTGGAAAAAATTGCTTCAGAATTTTGCTTTACAGTGCTTTACATATTCTCATTTAACTAAAGCAAACAATATTATTTCTTTGAAAGGCATGATTCTTCCATACAACCATGCAAAGAGAAATTATAACTTCATAGAAAAATTTATGGAGAATTTAATAAAATTTATTTGAAATATGTGTAAGTTTGACTTAGTGAGAAAAATAGTAAACAGATGATTCCAAATGGAATCATTGGGAGTAAAAGAGCTGACTAAGTGACTTAAACTAGTGATTGAAATTGGTTTATTGAAGTTTTTTTTCTTTTTACTTAAAATTTGTTTTGCGTATTACATCATAAGAAAAACATACATTGTCTTCCTAGTCAAGACAGACTGGCTGCCTCCAAGACTCGACAATGCGCTGCGGTAACTTTTATACATTCAGAATAAAATAATGCTAGGAGAAGTTGTAATAATAAGATGTTTCACATCGTTAGTGGCAACAGTTCCAGTTGTATTGTTTTCATCTTTCGGTTTCTGGGATTTTGGAATATGTTTTATACAATACAACTACTTCCTAAAACTAATGTTGTGTACAAACTTTATTTCAGTATAACTAAATTTTGTGCACAACGAAAGAAAAGCTTTTCTCTGTTCGTGAATCAAGATGAATTACTGTCACACAATTTCGCTTAATATTTCTCCACATACAAAATATCATCTAAACCGAAGTTTTCTGAGTACATTGACATTTTTGGAATGCTTTGCATACTTGAAATTTAATCAAATTAAAACCGATAATTTTTTTAAAAAAAAAATAGCAATAATAAAAGAAAGTTACACGTAACGGGCTGTTTCAATTTATTTTTTATATATTTACTTTTATATATATGTGGGTGTGGAAATGATTAAAGCAACTATGCAACTTATTTCATTTCGTCGAAATGCAACTATGTCATTTTTAGCGAGAAATCTTTATTGGTCGTTTCGACGCGTTGTAAACCCTATTATTTACAATAAGAAGTCGAACCCTTATCTTACGAAAATAAACTATGACATAAACGTCAACATCATACTATTTTAAAGAATCCACTGCTTTAAAATAATATGTTCAAATGAAAACAATTTCTAGTCTAAGCTGGATGTCAATAAATGCTTTGGTATTTTAATTTGCTTTGAAGATAGTAAGAAGTTCTATAATTACAATATAGTTAATCATCAAAACTACGGCCTACATGCGTAAAATTTCAGTTCGCAATGTCAAATCAAAGTATAAAGGTTTGTTTATCATTGTATATCTTTAGTTTACTTCCGTATGTCAGTAAAAATGTATGAAAATGTTATATTGTTGCTTATGAAATCTGTTACTCATTAAACTTTTATATTAACAGCTTTTTAAAAATATTAGAATTATGTATTTGCAAAAATAACTTTTTATTTTCATGCAAAAATTGTGCAGCACAGAATTAATTTTTTCCTTTTATTTTCAAGAAATTAAAATGCTATTATGACTGATACCTGTTTAAATACAAAAAAATAGTAAAGATTTAGTTTAGTTTGTTATTACTTGTGTGTGCATTACAATAAATGAGTTTAACTGAGGTTTAGGTTTTTTTATTTAGTTTTTTTTTTAAATGTTTCTTTATAAAGTTCAATATTTTCAAGCTTTTCAGTTGTAAACAGTTTAATGTGATTCGAGAATCTTTTATAAATTACAGGATTTTTAGTATCATTAGGAAACACAATAAATTTAGATGCTCCTAATTTGCTATTTAGAATTTATTCATTAAATTAAAGTCGTAATATTTTTTCTTAAAAAAAAATTAAGTGTTTAAGCACATTCATTTTATCAAATCAAACGATTGTACCTAAGTATTCCCAAATATTTCTTTTAGCTTATTGTAACCAGAGTTTAAAAAAATAAGTTTATTAAAGTTTATCAAAATTAACAACTAAAAACTGCAACTTGAAAGTTATTTATATTTTGATACTAATATGGGAAATTTAAGTGGGGATTCCTTTCACAAAATTTTCTCATTGTGTTATTGAAGTTTAATGCGACATTACGCAGTTGCTGATCTTAAACAGCTACATAGACTTCAATCCTAATTGACAGATGAAATATTTTTCGACAATAATCTAGCGGTATTTTGTCCCATTGTTTTAATGGAAGCTATTATAGCAACTAAATATCACCATAATTTTTAACTGAGCATTTAAACTCGTGTATTTTTGGCAACTGTACTCCTTGACGATATTCTGATGCATCTCTCAAATATCCACAGAACGTCTTTCATGACTCCATTGCATGTTTAAAGCTGTGTTTCTGCCAGCTTCAAGTAATAATTATTAGTTGTCTAGTAAATCGCTCTTCATCGATAGTTAAGAGATGTAGAAGTTTCCCTAGCATTTAAAGCTTATGTACGGAAGGGTAAATTAGATTTCATGTGTGGTTAATTGACCTTGGCTTGCGCAATTCGGTTTTTGGATGTATTTTTCTGTTTCTTCCGTTTTGAAGTTGGATAGAATACAGCGTTCTGCTCTCTTAGTTGATGGTTGGTAAGTTTGTCACAATGGTATTTTTACTTTCACAAAATGGTTAACTACAGTTTTTAAATAAAAATTTCAATTTTGTTCTTTTTATTGAATATTGTCTTGCTTATAGATAAATTCCTTTAAAGTAGACTCAAAAAATTTTTTAGAGCTTAAGGTTTATTTTTATTAATCATTATAATCTTTAATATTCAGAATTTTAAATATAACAAATTAAAGTGAATAAAACGTTTTATAAATAATCGTTTTCTTTAACAAATTACGTTTAATACTATCATTTGCTACAAAAAATATCTATCTTACAGTTAACAATTTTAAGTCATTCTAATTAAATATTAGATAATAGAAGATAACCTAAGAAATATTAATACATTAAACATATATTCATTGAAAATTATATAATTAAGGGGAATCGGGGTACCATTTTTTTTTAATGATTGGCGAGAGATTGTCCTAAATATTTTTTTGATAAATATATTTAAATGGGATTAAAACTGAGATTTTTGTATGAATTTTTTTTTTAAATTAAATCTTTTCAACTATTTACATTTTTCACTCGTATTTTAAAACTCATCTCCTTCAGATTTGTTGTTTCTTTCTGATAACTTTTTAGCAAGCAGTTCTGAATATTTTTTTGTGTGACTCTAGAAATTTAAATTTTAAAGTGAAGCGCAGTTTCGGAAAAAAAATGTTAGTATGTACTCTCGAATTTCATTTAAAAAATACCAATAATTTAATTTTTTAAAAAATCAACTATTTACAGTTTCATTTACAATTAGATTACTGGTTTAGAGGTCTATACATCATAACTTACATGGAATGATCACACAGCAGTAACTGAAAATTATCATGCAGAAAAGGCGAATTTGAGGCAATACCAACATAATGTTGCAATGATTTTTTCTACTTAATTAATGTTGTGCAATTACATTGAAATTATTAACAAAAAAGTTTTTCCTTGACAATGGATTGAAAAATCCTTTGTTAAGGAAAAATCCGTTGTTAATAAAAAATCTGTTTTATAGGCAAAAAGAAAAAACTATATGCAATTTCTCGGAACTATACACTTATATTTCAGCACTACGACGGAAGTTTTGTTTAAACAGTTGTTCTTATTTGATATGAGAAAAGATAAAATTCTAGCTCTACTTAATATTTTTTCTTACATAATATTATAGATATGATCGGCTAGTTTCAGGTGACGTAATCTCTTCCAGCTATTATTCCTGCACTCCCTTCGATTGTGCTCCATTTGGTGTTTTGTACTCACGTGTCATTGATTCCCCAGTGGAAGATCGATGAAGAATTTATTTTCATTCGCAATTCTGATTGTCACTCAAAACCTAAAACATGCACATTATTATTGAAAATTATACAAATTCTCTGCAGATATTTCGTATTGAAATTGTTCAAAGAGTCTGATTGAAATAAAACACTACTAAAATGCTTTTAAAAACTTCATCCAATCTTTATTCAGATCAACCCCCCCCCCCCCCCCCCCGCTCCCCTCACCGTGTAGCACAAAAATGTCAAACGAATTATACTCCGTGTAGGGGCTGGAGTGCAAGTTAAATGTGCTCCAAAGTACCGACGCTTTACTTACGATGTCGCTCCTAAAAGTCCCGTTGATAGCGTAATCAGGTGTCAGATCGTCACTTGACTGTGGTTCTAAATTGTGACCCTCTTCGCCAAAAGTCCTCCAGTAGATCTAGTGCAACTATAATTCAACTCAAATTTTCGCCCAAATCAGTTGCACTAGAATAAATTATTTTTACGAGAAATGTTTATACCTTCATTAAAACAGAATTTGCGACAAACAATAGTAAAACAACTGGCAAATTTCTACATGGTTTGTATAAGCACCTGTATAATTTGATGTTAACCTATTGCAAAAACTAACTTACTAAATTTAGGTTTCGAAACTGCAGTTCGTGAATACATTAGGTAAAAAAGTATTTTCATATAAATGAATCTTGCTCAAATTGTGTGCTTCAATGGATTAATATGTCAGTTTAATTTTAATGAATATTATACATGATAATATTAAGTATTAATATGCTTGTAAATGTTTAATTTTAGTGCATTGAAATATTCCCAAATCATTTTATGTTTAATGACTTTGTGACCGTTTTAGATAATTGTCATTCCTTTTTAATGCTTTTTTCAAGAAGATCGGTAGTATTCATACTGCTACTATAAAAGCAAACCAATATGTGTGCTAACTTAGGTGGGTTTTTTTCCGCGGATTTGTTTTAAAATAAAATAGTATCTATTTATTTCAACTATCAGCTCGATTTATAAATAAAAAGTACGCAAAATGATAATGAATATAAAAGTACATTAAAATAATTTATATATGAATTGAGTTACAATTGTTTGATTATTATGTTTCAAAGAACTTGACTACACAGTTTTCTTTTAACACTCTAATGCATGAATTTTTATTTTCATCCCAAAAAAATATATATGTATCTTTAATACTCACACATCATGGGAAAAATACTAAAAAAATAATTGCAATAGAATTTAAATAATTTAAATTTTTATTAAATAATTTTTTTAAATAATTATTTTTTTTCCATATGACAAAAACCAACTGCAAAATTCCAATTTCGATAATAATGACTAGAAAACTACTAAAAATATTTCAAAATAACCCTTTTTAACTATGATTAATTTTTCAAAACAATTTATTAGTATTTAGTACTAATATTATTATTATTTGAATACTGCCAAAAACGTAATTCCACAAAAGTTAATAAAATCACTCTTTAATTTTGAATACACTTTTACTACTGTCATCTATGAGGATTATTAGTAACTAAAACTTTAAATGAAATGTAATAGATGAAAAAAACACAGGTTTGTCTAGGAGGGACCCTAATTTAATAGAATAAAGTGGATTATATTACTTGTTACCAAACGGTAACAGCATGCATTAGAGGGTTAATTGCAACGCAGCTTTCGACCCTCATAAAATATCCAATTCCGCTTGTGCGTAAATTATCTGACGCGCAGTTGCCGGAAGTTCTTTTAATTTTAGCCGGCACTTCCAGTACAAATGACATTTTCGAAGAAATATTTATCAACTGAATGTATCGTCTTCATCACAACATAATATTGTGTTTATGCTTAATCTGAAATTCGCCGAAATTTTCGCAAAATATATGTATTAAAGTTTACGAAACTTCTGAGAAAACTTTAGCATTAAATGTATAATTAAAATATCGCTAAACGAAGAGTAAATGATAAAAGGAAAGCAACTGTTTTTCCAGATTGTGACATGGTAACAATTTTTGTATATTACTTTTTGTATTGTGAAATATTACTTATTATTTCAATTACTGAAAAATAGATTTAATTCAATGAAGGTGTGGAAATATGCAATATTACCCCACAAAAAATTCCAATTATGAACATTTTTCTTTTATTTTTACGGCTGCAAATTTTTACGTGATTATATGTGGTTATTGATGTTAAATAAGGTTTTTGCGAATCCGCGAAAGTTATCACAAACGTTTCGAGCATCGTTGCACTAAAAATTGTTTTTTGGGGGGGAGGAGGTTATAGTGTTAAAAACGGAAGATATATTATGATCTTTCCATGAAACTGTCCTTATTGTAAAATTATTACAATAAGGACAACTTAACTGTAAAATTATGAACATTTTTCCTTTATTTTCATGGTTGTGAATTTTTACATGATTATTGTGTGGTAATTCCTGTTACATACGGTTTTCGCGAATCCGCGAAAGTTATCTCAAACTTTCGATCATCGTTGCATTAAAAGGGGGGGTTTTTTTGGGGGGGGGAGGTTATAACGTTAAAAACGGAATATATATTATCGTTCCATGTAACTGTCCCCCTCATTTGCAACTCGAACCTCTAATGACACAGACAGCTGTGATACGTCAAGAAACATGCTAGGCTGTATTTCAAATTTTATTAAAAAGTTACTATCCGAAGCATTACAATTTTAAAAACTAAAAAAACTAAATAACATGAGAATTCAATTTTGACTCGATTTTTTCACTGTTCCCACTTTATTTATATTCTCTTGAGAATTTTTTTATTTAAAAGGAAAATTGGAAGTTAAAATCAATTGCGGTTTTATAAATCAGCTAATGTTGAGTTTTGTCATTTTTTTTAATATAATCATAATCTATTCATAATAGATATCGCAATAGGATTGTTTAAATTAAACAATAGAAACGTTGAAGAATTTCAGAGAATTTTAAAGTAATAAATATTTAGGTTATTTTAGCGTTTTTAGAACTTTTATAATACTAATAACACGTTTATAATTCTAATTACAGTGGTATGTTTAGGTTAGGTTTGAATTATCGTCGCACTAGAGCTTCACGAGGGCTATTGGCGACGGGCGTCGCAATTTAGAACAACAATCAAGTGACGAGCCGAGACCTGAATAACCAACGCAACCGTTAAGGGCGACATCGTACGCAGCGTTAGGACTTTGAATGATATTTAACGTGCACTCCCTTACACGGGGCATTATTCATCGGACATTTTTGGCTGCACGGGTCGTTTATGGGTTGGCAGTTATTTTGGCGATGCCCGGACCCGAACCCGAGACCTTTCGCTTGCTAGGCTAGTGCCTAACCGACTGGGCTCTCCAGCCCCGCAGTGGTTTGTTTAAAAAAAATGGTCAGTTTTGAAACAAATATCATTAAAAACAAATAAGATAATTCTTTCTTCTTCTGATGATGAAAGTTTTATATTTAATTGATACTGCTCATTTTATATGCAAAACTAAATGTAAATTTTACTGTGAAATTACAGTAATAAAAACAAAATCTAAGACAAATGAAGCCCATAGTCCTGAACAATTTATATAAGAAAAATTAAATTGTATATCACATGGAAGTTCATTCATTCGACCCAACCCTCAACTCGATCTTCAATTTTTATCTCTATCTCTACTATTCTGTTTTCGGGCAGTCATAAATAGAACTTCATCTTCATGTTTATCGCAAATTTATATTTGCTCATCAAAGTTGGCTGATTCGGGGATTGCGTTAAAATGACTTCTCTCTTCTCTGAGTATCTCTTCGCTGAGATGAAAGCAGTATAATAAGTGCATCTGATTGGTTCAAATACTAGGTAGGATCAACCAGGTCGGTGTGGGGTGAACGACGTTGAAAATACTTTCTTCAACCTCAACTTCCATAGCAGACGGCTGATTAAACCTAACTTTTAAGTATTAGGTATAGAGAGTTGAGTTGGATAATTTTCGCTCCTGTGATTATGAATTTTAATTACACGAAAAGCGGATTTTAAAAACTAAAAAGTTAACGTTTTTATTTGGAAATAAAGTTGTTAATGGAACTCGTTGAAAATTGGTTGCTGGTTGGATTCAATATTTCTAAAAGCGTTGTAGGGTAGACTGACCAGTGAGTGAACAGACCCCAGTGAATGAACATTTGGTAAATATAGTTAAAAATAAGTATTGAAAATCATTCCACGATATGGATTGGCAACACTGACTTCCTCCCATGTAGTAGGAAGCTGACAATGGTTGATTGTCCTGGTCATTATATCCTGGTGGTTATTCACTGGCGAACGTGACGTCTTAAACGTTCATTCACTGGTTAGTCTACCCTAAATATGTTGCCATTGTGACCGAGGTGTGTGTAACCGAATTTGACTGTAGTATTTTCCCAGGTAGCTGCCGCGAGGGGCTAGATGGCGCGCTTACTGGGCATCCGGCGCCTTGAGCCCGTGGTCGACTTCAATTCTTCCGCATCGACAGCTAACCTCACGGCACTGCATGGCAAGGAACAACAGGAGTGCTTCAACAACCCTACCTTTGAGGCGGACTACGAGAACGCAGGTGAAGCAGAAACAAATTATTTGAGGATATATAAAAAATTAAGTTTGAATGAAGATTATCCTTGAATTTTTTTTTCTTCAAGTGCTTCAGCAGTATTTTTTATTTAAAAAAATGCAGTATTTATTTCTCTCAATTTCGGTTAAAATAGAATAAATGCTTATCATACAAATTATTAACTAAAATTAGCCACTTTTGAGAACTACAGCAGGCGAAAGCCTGGAATTTTAAATTGTGATTGTTAAGGTGCTAGGTATAAATCAAAAATGATAAATATTTGTTATTAAAGAACTATGTCATATAGTTAAGTATTTTGATATATTCATAAACAATATACTGAGAAACTGGATTTTTTACAGGTGACGAATGGTCTTCTTCACCCACAGTCACAATCTCCCTCCACAGCGACGATTACCCATTGTCTCGAAACAACAATAACAATAATCATACCAACAACAATCAGAACCAGAACAAACTAGGACTCGCGTCCACAGACTCCGGTATCCTCATTTGTGTTGCACAGCCTCCATCTGCGACAGATGATTCTTCATCTGTCGGTGGCAAGAGCTTGGACTCTGGTGTGTGCGAAATCGGCCATGGCCCAGTGAGGCAAACGCCCCAAGATAACGATAATGGAGACTCTGGTGGCTGGCCAGCTTCAGGTCCAGTGTCCAAGGATGGTGCAAAAGATCATAAGGGTGCTCAAGAGCATAAGCAAGAGACACTTCTAGCGATCTGCATTCAAGTCTTCATACCATTTCTCATTGCTGGGACGGGAACCTGCGGTGCGGGCATTGTGTTGGACCACGTTGAGGTAGGTGAATGTTTCAATTCCAACTCTCAACTTTCTCAATACCAACTCTCAAAATGAGTTATGAAAGATCCTTAAAGTTGATTTTGTAATATGCAATTCAAAAACTTAACTGGGTTGAGGAAATATGCGAGAAGTTGTCTAGCGTATCATAGTAGATACGCTAGGCAAGTCGATGAAGAATGCACTTTCAAAGATTAATTGCAGATGATGTCTTTTGAAGACTCGAAAAAAAAATTGATATTTATATTCGTATTTAACTAATTGTAACTTTTCGTGTCGTAAATACTCTGGAAGTCCCAATCGATGTCTTAAAAATTCTATACATTCTGGTATCTTTTTTTCATAAATGCTTGTGGCATAACTTTAACATGCTGCTTCTGGATTCGCTAGGCAACTGCAGTGAAAAAGGCCTAGTGAGGAAAAATTCTGAAAGAATATAGTGGCGTTAATTCAGGTCACAGCAATTAATTCAGGCGGCGACATTAAAATTCCAGGTTGAATGAAGAGTCGAAACTTAAAAAAGCTTTTGAAACAAACAAGCAAAATTGAAATCTCTTCGATATTAATTATTTTGACTCTGAATAGAATAAGGTTTTGGAAATACTATTTCTTTTTTAATGTCTTGTCTAAGTTTTTACTTAATTTTTTTATTTTCCGTTTTTTCCAAGGAATGGACAGTGTTTAAGGACGTAAAAGAGCTCTTTATTCTCGTGCCGACTCTCCTGGGTTTGAAGGGAAACTTGGAAATGACTTTAGCGTCGAGGGTCTCTACACAGGTAAGGTCATCGTTTTGATTTATGAAAAATTCGAAGTTTCTAGTAATGATAGGTAGATAATATTTTTATAATTACTTTACTCCACATAATTACTTTCTTAGATCGTCGTTTCTATTAGATTATGAATGTTACAAAAAAAATTGATAACTGCTTAAATTACATGTACAGAGTGGTTATAAAATAACGCTCGCTATTCGAAATGGTTTCGGAGTGGTCTGTAGCTTGAATGAATAATCCAAATGCATCAAAAATTGAGACACTTGCTAATCAAGAGAGGGGAAAAGAATCTAATCATAAAAAAAGACAGAATCCTAAAAAATAATCCTAAAAAATAATCATAAAAAAGAATATTCATTAAAAAAATTCGTCTCTTGACCAGAATCTAAATTACGAGGCGTCGACAGTTATGGACATTGCGGCCAACTCAGCTAATTACGCCTCGTAATTTAGAACCCTGGTCAATAGACGAGTTTCTTTTTTACGAAAAAGAATGGATTCATAAAAAAGAAACTAGTCTCTTGACCAAGGTTCTGATTACGAGGCGTAGCCAATTATGGCTAATTACGGCCAACACATCCGATTACGCCTCGTAATTTAGAACCCTGGTCAAGAGACGAGTTTGTCTTTTATGATTCCATTCTTTTCCCCCCTACTTGATTAGTTAAGTGTCTCAAAGTTTTTTTGCATTTGGATTATTCATTAAAGCTACCGACCACTCCGAATAGCGAGCGTTATTTTATAACCACCCTGTATATGATTAAAAATAACTTATTAGAAGATACATTCTAATATATCCCTTAGACAATTTTTAGTTTGACCCCCGACCCATTAGTCTCAAAAAAATTTAATTTTTTTAACGAAGAATATTTTAAAAAGTACCCTAGTGTACAATGAATAACTTTTCTGAGACTACTTAAGCATTGGAATATTAAAAAACTTGAATGAAAAAAGATACTTAAATTAAAACACCAAACAGTTTAAATTGTTTCTTGAGCAAAATAATAATTTTAGGAACTAAATTTTCTATTTTAGGCCAATCTTGGAAAGCTGGATACTTTACGAGAAAAATGGCAGATGACCTGGGGAAATATGTCAATTGTGCTGGTAAATATTATTTGAACGTAAAACATTCTGGAATAAACTTACAAAATACAGTTAAAAGTATTTTGGACCTAATCTTTATATTTAACGATGTGTTGTTGAGTACACCTGCTAAAACTTTTACTAAGGTAAGATAACTTTCAGAAAAATCAAGGTTATCTTCATAGATTCTTTAAAGTTATTTTTAATTTTGTGTTAAGTTGCTAAAAAGCAAGATTTAAGATTATCATTATTTTTATAATAAAACTATTCCTACTTTTATGATGTTATCTCAACGAACTAAATGTCGATATCTTTTCCTAGAATTCCTTCTTCCACGATAATTTTTTCAAAACAGAATCGTATTTTTTGTTTTTAAGAATGAAAAAAATTGACTGAATACCATTTGGAAAACAGGCTCCTCAGTCAAACAAACTAACTAAATAAAGTTCTTAAAATCCACTTAATTTTAACATCATCTTAAATAGAATTAATATAAAACACTCTAGCCTACTGTTACAGAATTCCAAACTAACGAAAATAAACGATCGAGTTATTAAAAGAACCAGTTTTCGAACCACTAATTCAAATATTTCCATTAATATGATGTTAATTTGAAATACTAACCTACCTTAACAGCATTTAAATCGTAATATTAACTTCCAATGCCTTATATGTGGTGGACACCTGCGCTGATATAGAGAGCTGGCGAATTTTTTCGTAATTAAAAATAATGCACTTCAATTCAACAGAGCCTAAAAAATACAAAATTAAATAGAAAAATTAAAAATACTTTCAACTTCAAGATTCTGCTCTTAGAAGATTTTTTTTTGTTCATAAAACGCTTATAAGGATTTTGGATACGACTTTAACCTAGCAGCTAATAAAAAGTTAAATTCAATTTTTCATATTGGTTGAGAACATGTTTCACGGTTTTAGTAGCAATAGTTCCAGTGGCATTGTTTTCATTCTGCTCTTAGAAGATTTTTTTTTTGTTCATAAAACGCGTAAAATGATTTTGGATATGACTTTAACCTAACAGCGAATAAAAATTTAAATTCAATTTTTCATATTGGTTGAGAGCATGTTTCACGTTTTTAGTAGCAATAGTTCCAGTGGCATTGTTTTCATTCGCGGCCCTTCTGAAACTACATTTGTTTTGCACAATACAATATTTTCTTACCTTAGTGAAACTAACGTTGCGTATAAACTTTTCCTTCAGTAGAAATAAAGATTTTTACCGGTCATGAATCACTTTAAATTGTTACTCGACAATTTCGTTCAATCGGATTTAAATTTGCAACAACGAACTTGTATCAAATTTTGCGGACGGTTCCATAGGCAAGTTCAAATCCTCCGTTATCTCTCTGATGGTTAATTTGCGGTTATAGACCATTATTTATGTTATTTTATCAATGTTTTCAATGTTGATGGTCTGCCACTGCGTTCATCATCTTAGATTGACTCAAGAACTTGCATCAAATTTTACGTAAAAAACGGATTTAATGGTGGGCAAAAGTTGAAAATGTTAGAAAAGTGTTTCCGCAACGATTCTCTGGAGAAAACGGTCGTTTACCAGTGGCACAAGAGGTTCAAAAGTGGTCATGATTCAATCGAAGATGATGAAAGCAGTTTCAGACCATCGACATCGAAAAACGATGAAAACATTATTGTTAAAATAAAATAAATGCTGTTCAGTAGCCGCAAATTAACCCTCAGAGAGATAGCGGAAGACTTGAACATTGCCTATAGATACGTCTGCAAAATTTGATACAAGTTCGTTGATGAAATTTAAATCCATTTCTAAAAAATCGCCGATTCACGCAGAGATAGATGCACTCTTGGCTACGTAACTTTTGCAAATGTCAAGCTATGACGCTAAGATTTGGAGGGAATATCAACAACAGATGAACCAACTTAACAAAAAAAGCAACACTCAAATCGAAACAATAGGAACGCTTCACGGTGGTTATTTCGGGAACTTTTTGATCGAGGCAGTATTCAATCCTTTCCAGTGTCGAAAATGCACTTCTCCAACTGGAGTGGATTTCACTCTTTTGATTTAAGGGGGTTCAGTATGTTGTATATCGGTAATTTTAAATTGGCCAATTGCAATGTACCTTTTCACAATAACTACTGATCAGATCATCTTAAAATTTTCTGTGTGTGTTATACCAACCTTATATATTAATCTGAGGTTAAAAGTTTTTTGTAAATAACTGTTAGATTTTTTTAAATAAGATAAGTTTTAAAGTTCCCAAAAAATCATGAAATTTTTCACTTTTTTGCCCCATAAAATTATTTTCACTTTAGTTTTATTAAAATTTATAACCTCAGATTAATCTATACTATGTATTACATCATATGAAAAAAGTTTACGAGAAAACATAGCATAGTTTTTGAGAAAAGGTACATCGAAGTTCAAAAAATCAAGTTCTGAGAAAAATGCGTTTAAAGTTTTTATTGTTAACCCATTTTCTTACGAAGCCATGACATTAAAATGGCTTTTAATGTCAAAAATACTTTTCCAATCGTCTTGATACTTTGCGACATTATTAATAAAGGTTGTAATAGTATTTTAAGCCAATAATTTTTGTTTTGATTTTTTCACCTATTTTGGGGTACTGAACCCCCTTAAGAGTGTACTTAGCCTATTTAGAAACCCGGCCCTGTCTGTAAAAACCGATTTGAAAGTAAATTATTATCTCTCCAGTGCCAGGCCACGGTGATGGGCTTCCTTGCCGCCGCCTTCGCCACCGTGATGAGCATCTCCAGCCGCGGCTTCCAGCTGCACAACGCACTCTTATTGTGCGCCAGCTCCCTCTTCACGGCCGTCATCGCCAGCCTGGTCCTGGGGTCCATAACTCTGGCCGTCGTGATCGCGTCGCACAAGTGCAACATCAACCCGGACAACGTGGCCACGCCCATCGCGGCCTCCCTGGGAGATGTCACCACTCTGGGGATATTGGCAGCTATTAGTAGTTATTTGTACAAAATGAAAGGTGAGTACAAGACGTTTATTCACCAGTAAAGTGTCAAGGAATTGCATGATTGGAGGTCTAAAATCAAGTTGTCTTGTTTTAAATTAAAGTCCATTTATTTATCTCAAAGTTAAATGATCATATAATAATACAAATTCTAAACATAAATATAATAAAAAATGAACTTTTATATCGGCTTACAATATTTTTAACATGAATTGTTCCTAAATTCACATCGTGACAAATATAGTCGCAAGCATTATTTATATGTAGTAGTCAAAATCAACCCCATAAAATAGCATCAAATAAAATGTGTGGGTATTTTGTCAATTACGTATGCGTGGCGGCGAATTTTGTGTTAAAATTTTGATATGTTATTGTCATTCTTATCCTAAAAAGTATTTACAATCAGTTTAAATGTTACTCATTGCTCTTTCTTTTTTCCCCAAACATCAGATTTAATTACCATTATTAGGATAAATATTTAAGATGACCAGGGTGACGCTATTTAAATAAAATTAAATATCTTATGATGTTAGGAAAAGGTCTTACCAAAATGAGGGAAATTTGTTGCTGCTGCCATCTATTGGATTATATTAGACCTAAAAACTAACCCTAGAATTAAAAGGAAAATTATGGATAGTTCCAGATCATGCCTATCTAAAGACGAAGGTTAGCTTTAATTTAATAGTGTTTTTTAATAACTTTTAACAAGCTCACTTAATGCAGCTAAACCGGCTCGTATAGCACTTATCTATGGTATTTCAGAAGCCATTAGTTTATAAATTTAAATTACGTGATCCGTCGTCAAGAACCGAAATGTAGCAATATTACGACTGTGAATCCATATAATCTGAACTAAATATTTAAATTAACACGTTTGCTTTCCTCATTTGGTTTAGAAAACTATGTTCCTGCCTCAATTGTGATTGCTACATTCATATTCCTCATTCCTTTGTGGGCCTACCTGTCTTATAAGAATGCATTTGTGAAGCAAGTTTTAAAAACAGGGTGGGCCCCAGTCATTGCTGCTTTAATCATTACCACGTATGTAAACTTTTTCATCAATTACCTTTTCTGAACATGCTATATTTGCAAGCGTCGTATTTGTATTGATAAAATATTTTTTAGATGGACCCTATTTTCTTTTGCAGAATCGGGGGACTCATTTTAGAAAAATCAGTGACTCAGTTCAAAGGATTCGCCATATTTCAACCGGTTATAAATGGTAATATTTTTTTAGATATATTGTACATTTAAAAATTAACAAGAGATGTTGCATACATTACAGGCCCTAATTGTTAAACCAAAATAAACTATTAAGAACACTGTATCGGCACACAAGTCTTGTTTTATATTTTTTGCACCTAAACCTCACATGGAGTGCGATCGATAGTCAAAGGCTAACTACGAAGAAACGCTTTGACAAAAAAGCAGAGAAATTAACATTATTTTATAAACGTAGATTTTGGTCATACTCTCAAAAATGAAGCAGAACCGCAATCATTTAATGGGCTCAGTGTAGAGACGTTTTTGACCAATCAACCATCTTTCAGCAATCCGAAGAAGCTTTTTTTTAATACACTTCAGTTTAGCATAAACTAATGACATTCTACTGTATTAAATTATCAAAATACATGAACTTTTTTTCTAAACGCAGGTGTTGCTGGCAACTTAGTAGCCGTCCAAGCCAGTCGCATATCCACCTACTTCCATCAGAACAGTGCAAAACCTGGGGCCCGGCCACCAGATGGCTCTGCCTTGTGTGTTTCACCTTGGGCAGCCTTCTTCGGGAAAGGTTAGTTCAGATTAAAACCTATAAGTTGTTATCAAGCATTTTCAGTCTGATACGATTTACTTTAGAATAAATTTTACTTGCCAGCGATTATTTGAAATCTGTTCGTCAAATCGCACTCAAGGAATGTTTTCTCTTAGCATTTGACTCGTAGTGCTGATTACTAGCTGTACGTGTACACTACTTGCTCATCAATAGCCCTTGTGTAGCTCTAGCGCGACGATAATTAAAAATCTAACCTAACCTAACTACTTGCTCATCCAGCAACCACTTCTTGCCGAAGGTATAGCTTGACAATAAATCCACGGTACATTTCTCAATAGAAATAGGTAACACTATTTCTATTTCGACTAAACACTATTTTTCAAAGATTGAGGGTACAAGAAGAAGAGGGAGACTAGCTACGAGGTGGTTGGATAGTGTTGAGAGGGACCTGAAAATGGTGGGAA
The DNA here is from genome assembly GCA_023701765.1 of Hylyphantes graminicola. Classification (NCBI taxonomy): domain Eukaryota; kingdom Metazoa; phylum Arthropoda; class Arachnida; order Araneae; family Linyphiidae; genus Hylyphantes; species Hylyphantes graminicola. Next base: position 41,105,308 of record CM043117.1, on the reverse strand, counting down.
TAACCAGATGGAGAAATCTGGCTGCAAGTTGTCCTGTCTGGAGAAGGCCTTGGCCTGCATCAGGCTGTAGTGCTGTTAAAGACGAACACTATTCCTCCGTCAGACTACATTTTTAACTTTTAAATAAGCCATATTAATATTACAAATACGACTAAGACTTCTCGTCGTGCTTCATTTCTATTTCGCCCAAAACTTATCATAAAAGTGTTTCCTGTGTCACATTCAGGGTAAATCTACCAACGCATTTACCATCTACCAACAAACATTGACCACCATCAGCAACCATAAAAATATCTGTTCAGTACAAATCTTAAGTTAGGTACAGGAAATAATCTTCCCAAGATAGATTGGGAAGGATTTATCTGGTCCAAAAGATGGGCATAATTTGATTCGTGACATGACAACATTTATCTCAACACTCCGCATCGAAATTGGAAGAGAAGGCTACCTAGATGGTTACACAAAATTTACCCTGTATTTTGGAGAATTTGAAATACTGCAAAAAGGGCCTAATTAGCCAAAGCCTCGTTGAAAAAAAGCATTTTCTACACTTCCAAGTACTAACACTTAAAAAATTTATTTATTTTAATTAATTTTTCTTTGTTATAAAATGTCGTTTTAAACATGCAGGTGTCATGATTTGTCAAACAAAAATTAAAACTTTTTACCATTTACCATTTTTATTTAATTTGTATTTCATAAAAGTTTAAAGTTTTAAATGTATTTACTTACAGGTCCTCATTCACGTACTGCTCTTATTTTATTGGCCATGGTCATTCCTGGACACTTGTTGTTCGGTTATGGCATCACACTAATTAAAGGGGGCGACACTGTACTCACTCCCACATTCCTACCCATCTACCTCGCATCAGCTTTCATACAGGCAAGCATCTTAAATTTAATACATAAAACTGTCTTATTTTATCATATTTGAATAGTTTAATTACATATGAAGAGCACAGGGGAAGAACCACTTTATTTTGTAGAAGGCTTTCCTTAATAGCCTCTTTGGGGATGATAGCGAGAAATCACCCAAACTGGTGTAAAGAAACCGGTTACTGGCTTTGTTTACTTTTCGCGGCAACCCTGATTCACGCCAGAGATCAGTGAATATGAGTCACACGTTTGTACCACGAATGAAAAACCGAAAAAAATAGTTTCCGGTCGACAATGTCCGCCAAGCAGACACAATTACGGAAATACTCTAAAGAAATCAAGTGGTTCTTCCCCTGCACTCTTCAGATTTGAAGGACTTAATTTGAGAGAAAACTCTCATTATCTAAAGTATAACTACGATAAAGAGTCTTAGTCCGTTTATTGGTGGCTTCTGATAATGGTAAAGTCAAGTGGGCAAAATCACCAATGAAGGGCCAGACCCAATATCTATGATATACTTTAGAAAATTTTTGTTTTACAACTGCACCTTCATTCTAAATGTCTTTTTATAATTGAAAATATTACTTTATTCATTTCTAAATATTTCCTTGTTCAAACAATCTTTTGCAGATCACTTTACTGTTATATATTGCCCAGTGCATGATCCAAATACTGTGGAGGCTAAAGATCGATCCGGACAATTCGGCCATTCCTCTTCTTACAGCCTTGGGGGACTTCAGTGGCATGTGTTGTTTAACAATAGCTTTTTATATACATCATTTCGTGGTCGCTTAATCGTTAAGCTTTTCCTTAGAACTGCAATATTGCATCGTTCAAACACTTTTAATAATTTATTTTTTGTACAATATTGGTCCTCATAGGTACCTTCACGTAGAATAATTTTTACTTTTCTACTTATTTTAGTTAACAATTGAAGAGCTTAGTGGAAGAACGTGCTAAGTGTCATTTTTAAAAATATTGAGATTTTTGCGTCACTGAACGTATTACTAACTTCTTTAATGATAACAAGTTTCTCCTTTTTCATATAGTTTGGGCTTAGAATATTTTTTATGGTTTGCAAGTACCGTTTTAACAGATCTGAGTGCAAACTAAAAACTTAAAAACTCATTTTCTCGCTTTTACCTTTTTGTCACTTAGCACGTTCTTCCACTAAGCTTTTCAATTAACTTTGAACCAATAATTACTTTTCTAAGGTCTTTGATCGGATGTAAAGTAACTATTTATTTGGTTTGAAAATGCTCACAGCAATGTAGAAATAGTTCAGTGGGAATACCATTAACATGGTAGACTTCAAAGATGTATAAAAAAAACTACATTAAAATACTTTATTTATAACAATTCCTGATAGTACTTGCAATTAAAACCTTTGATCCCATACTTATTTTAAACATGTTAGTTGTATGTAGAGAAAATGGAGATTTCTTGTTCAGATTAACTTCCATTTGCTATTCTGTATTTACAAGGTATAGCAGCTTCAAAGTCAAATGTTTCCTCCCTGTCATGGTTCTGCTGTCATTGATGGTGTTTCTATGACAGTGTGAGTAAGTGTCCACAATATGTTGATAAACAATAGACTCTTAATTATATAGAGTATGGTTAATAACATTAAAATTATGTATTTAATGAATCTGAATCCGAATAATTCAAAAATTTTATGACCAAAGATTTTAATTTTTTTAATAAATGTGATGATTTTTAGTTATACTTATTTTTATCTCCTGTGAGGGCCCAAGAAAAACCAGATGTCTTGTTTTATCAATTTTAAATTACTTTTATCTACACGTAGTTAATGGAAAGACAAGTTTTTCTCTCAAACTCTGACATTATGTGACATGTAAAAGTTTCTGTAATTATCCTAATGTTTTTTTTTTTCTGTGATAGAATTGTTAGATTATTTGACATTTCATTTGTAGACATTTTTATTTTATTTGTATAATAATCCCCTTATCATAACTAAAAATATTCATTACTCGCATTGTTACTCTTCCAATTATTGTTTTAAGGATGCAGGAATCTATGTTAGAAAACTAAATGTAGGGTCAAGTGGGGTAAGTGTGATAGGGTTTCTGCATTTTTCATTAAGAAAATTCGTTCTCTGCTTCAAGTAAATTCCAAATCCTAAAATTGGTAGTGAATTATTATAAGAAACATACATATGTAGAAAAAATTATATGTTTGAATTCCAATTTTAAGTGTACAAAATTTGCATTTCAAAATCCATCACACTTACCCCACATAGGAAAACCCATATAAAAAGAAGACAGTTGCACTTAAATTCAAAAGCTCAAAACTTTCTTCAAACAAAAAATAAGGTCAATATTTCTTTTTAGTTTAATTATAGGTGGTCTAATGTTATATATTGCAAACTTTCAGATTTTTAGAATGATTTCCAAAGTTACAAGAGCTGTTTATCACACTTACCCCCAATCACACTTACCCCACTTGACCCTAGCAAGCATGATTGCAAAACATTTAATGCATGAATATATTAAGTGCAAAAAACTATTAAACTAATCTCCTTTTTTTTTTTTACTTTATTACTGATTTTAAATCTTTAAGGAGTCAATGTAGCTCTAAAAGTTGATAAGTATATAAATTAAATTACTTTTCCCTGCATAAATGTTTACACAGAGACTCTTTAATCAAAAATTTGTGAAAATCAAAAAAATATAACTTTCCCATACTTGACATTAAGTTTCCTTGGTTTTAGAAGGGAAATTTCTTGAAGTATATTTTAAATAACTCAATCCAAATAAGAATATTTTGTACAAAAATTGTATATTTTCTTAAATAAATCTGTAAAACCTGGATAGTATTTTCCTTTATACTAAACCTACAAAAAAAAAGTTTCTACCGACTGTGTGCATGTTTATGGTTAAAAATTTTTCGATTTTATACAATCAAATATATTAAGTGGGCTATAATGGCAGATATTATTTAGAACAGTTTCAACTGAAATTCTACTTTTCTTGTTAAGGAGTGAATATAAAGAATCTTAACTATCTCATAGTTTAACGCTGATATTTTAAAAAGTTGTTTTATTCTAAAATTAATGAATATTGTTCATAGTTTGGGAAAATATGCAAAAAGGGACACATTCAATCAACATTAACCTTTATTATGGAGTATACAATCCATGCTATTCACTCTTTTGACCATTTCTCTAGATACCTAGAAAAAAAAATCAATATGGTGACCCAAACAGTAAGGCTCCGATCTCCGGTCAGCATTGAAAATTGCAGCTTTAAGGGCGCCTTTTTGGTTGTCTCAACAATCTGTCTTCGTAAAAGCTGTATAAGCTCCTTTATATCTCGAACACAGGTAGACATTTAAATCTCGAAAACAGGTAGACCGATTTTAATGATCTTAAATTTTTGTAGCCGCCTTTGTTTTACGAAACAATTTGTGGTGCTGCCATCTTTTGGACTCTTCAGATAATTCTTTGCATATTGATACCCTCTTAACCGCCGGTAAAGATAAAATCCAGAAAACTAGACAATTGAAATCAATTAAGGTATGTAAATTGCACGTTTATCTATCGATACTTTTATAAATAAGTGTACACTGTATGAGCCATTTAATTATATTAATTCAATTCAAGCATTAAAAGTTTTATTTCATTAAAATATACAATTTTTTTGTTGTTGAAGCTTAGAAAATTGGATTATCAGCATTTTTGTATGGGTATCGAAAACGAAACGAGTAATGTTTTCCTAATTTGTGATATTTTAAAATTAAATTCGGCTGATTAAGGCTGATATCTGGTTATGGGAGAAAAAGATTAGTTTAAATGTGTTCGGGAAAAAAGCTGGCATATATGATTTTACATCACAGCATTGGTGGGTCAAATACTAATTAATCAGATAGGATTTTGATTCAGCTACTTACCCTTAAATTAATCACTGGCATCTTGCAATTATCTGTAAAAAAAACATTAGTTTTTTATTAAAAGTTTATGTATGCATAATATAAATTTTTTTATGCTTATTACATTTGCTTTTTCAAAATTACTTCATAAATACAGAATTGTAGAATGAGGCTATATTCTGGGTAGCGTTCATTTTTAGATTTAGTTCTAGATATAAGATCCATTTTAAGCAAACTGCATACACTTTTCCAGTCAACTAGTTACCTTAAAAACAATACGTGTCATAAGACCATAGTTTACACTCTTAAAACAAACGAGCGATTTTAACTCAGTGAGACTTAATTTTCACTCTTCCAGTCATGAAAATGCACTTCCCCGAAAGAAGTGGATCCTTTGTGTGTTAAACCTATAACAGGATCACTCCAAGCGAGTGATTTTAACTCAGTCTGAGCTAATATTCACTCCTTTCCATCAGTGTCGAAAATGCACTTCTCCAACTCTAGTGGATTTCACTCTTGTTTTAAGAGTGTACATGAAAGCCTACTGGTATTTTTTAAAGATATTTCAATTTCATATCTTTAAAGATTGCTCTTACGAGACGTAAAAGTGAATAACCAAATGCCTTGTATCGAAAAACTCGCAGCTAATTTTAATTACAAAAATTGTTTATACTTACACTACATGTTAAACCCTCTTGGCAAGGGCAAGCAGTCCTGTATGAGCCGGCACTGTTTGGTTTCTCACAGGGTTCGCCTATAAAACGTGAAAAAATACGAAATGTAAAATTCTTATGATACAATTTATCTGTAAAGGAAGAAGTCCTGACTTACCCACGTATCAACACTCTTCCAAAACTATTTGAGATACAAATATCAAATTTTAGAAACTTTTTTATGCACTGAAGTGGTTATTAAAGAATTGGTTGATGAGAACAAAATGCGAGCTGATTTCTTTATAGGAATAGCACTGATCGTTGTTGGAAGATTAGAATTTCCCAACTTTTCAATTTGAAAGAAATTTCAGTACGAGCTAATATGAAGTATTTGTACACATAAAAGCACGTATGTGTTTATTGTAAGGTTATAATTGTTTTGTTTCAGGTAATGTAATTCTTTTGAAGCTTTAATTCCTGCATTTCCTACGATCGGTGCTCCAATTAACACTCTCTTTCCATGTGAACTTGTTTTACCCACCGAGTTTCGAGAAAGATTTTATTTTCATTCAGCATTCTGTTGCCACTCAAGACCTGAAACATGCCCATTTGAACATTATTATTTAATTTTTTTATTTGTTCAAAATATTAACTTGAGTGAATCTGATCAAATTTTAAAATTCAAGTCTATTTAAATTTTATGTTTTCAAATGTAAAAAAAATGGAAATATTAAAAAAAAACCATGTAGTTTTACGGTTTCTTTTCATGTATAGTACATACTTGATGTCTACGTAAGTCCGAGAATTAATTTTGAGACATGTTACAGAGAATCAAGAGATATTCGCTACAATGTTCCATGACTAAAAAGGGGAAAAACTCTTTTGAATCTGCACATTATGCATTTTCAGAGAGGTTTATGGGGAAGCCATCGTACTCCTCGAAGAAACGGTATCCAGTAGGACTTCCACTTTTTTTTAATGCTTACATCAGTATTTGATCATTAAGATATACAACTCGGAGGATCGTAGAACAATAATTTTTAAATTAAGAATGCACATAATTTACCATTTTCAGCTAATCTTCTGCAATACCTATGATAGAATCCACCACTACAACATTCATCTATTCCACAAGAAGGTAGTGAACCACAGTATTCTACTCCGCTTACTCCGACGCACACCTTGATAAGAAATTATGGGTATAAATTTTCACGAACTTAACCGGTTTAAAATTATGGAAACAGTCACAGTATTGCTGGTTCAATAAAATATTTTCACTTAAAAGTAACTATAATTGATCTCTAAAAATATCAAATATGCATTGGGGCTGAAATTAAAGCAAAAACAATTTAACTCTTTAGATAATTTCGCAAACTTTGTAAAATACTTTTGCTCCTACCAATAGTTTTTCTATTTATAGCCCGATTAAAGTGATAAAATTTTCTTTAAAGAAATTTGAACTTTATTACTATTTTGATTTTATTTAAGTTATTTAAATGTATGCCTATGAGATGTTTCCCTTATATCCGTAGTGCTATAAAATCATACTTTCCTACTAAATCTAAATCTCCGATATTTAAAATTTAAAAAAAAATTATAACTGAAAAGTAATTAATTTCTCTAGTTTCTTTACTCATTCTTACTCCTCCTACATAAACCTTTTTTTTTTATTTCTCTTGAGAAAATATTTCTTAAAGAAGTGTCGATTAAATTTTCAGATAGTTAATTATAAATTATGAAAATACGCTGTTATCTACATTATTGAGTTTCAAAAATCAGTTAAAGAAAAATCAAATAGATAACTTAATGATGCTTTAAGAAGTTTGTTTACTTACAAGGCACGCCAAGCACAAAAAAACTAAAGCTTTCTGCATCTTTGAAATTGAAGAATCAAAGTGAAATAAAATGTCCGAAGGTGAAGCCTTTATATTTTGAATAACACTTTTAAACAGGTGCGACCGAGAAGTTAACCATCTGTAAAACTGATAGGAAAACCTTTATTGATAATTTTCCATTCGCAGACACAATGATTATAAATATATTTATAAAATGTTAAAACTTTTAAACAGATACTGCTAAGAAGGTAACCATCTGTAAATTTTGATTGATTTTCCAACCTTATCCGACACTGCGACACAATGTTTATAAATATGCATATCAAATGTACATTTAACTATTTAAACAGCTGTAATACTATTTAAAAGTTCCAGCCTATTTGTTATCTAAATGTTTAAATTAAGGATATTAGCTCTAATTAAAAATAAGCTTTTATCATTCATTTTTAATGTAAAAGTAAGTTTTAAATAATTTTTACAATAATTGTTAAATGCTAAACAGTAAAAATTATAAATTATGAGTAAAAAAATTAAAAATAATCTGATTAATATCAAGGTTTCATGTCATACTGATCTTTTTACAAACACGGTTTCTTGTTACACCTTATGTAACATCATCAAAACCCAGTTACAAACGTATGAAATTGCAAGTAAAATCTTAACTTCTTCAAAAGGAATTTTATTTGTACTCGTATTTAGAACACAGAATCGATTAAAATATCAGTTGATAAACAAGTATAATAAAGTTTTTACCCGCATCAGTTAATAATGTGGAAAAAATAAATGATTAAAGATACGCTGAGAATCATTTGAAATTCTGTTCATTCGTAAGAAAAAGCTTAAGAGCTGTGAAAATTCATAAAAAATTCTGCATTTTTTGAAAATTTGTTTACTTTCAAACGACCCATCCAGTTCTTATTCGTAATTCACTACTCGTAAATTGAAACAACGTAGATACATTAATTTTAATAGATATCTGAAATCTTTATAAACGAAAGTTAATGAAATTACTGATAACAAGATTGAGTATACAAGTACAAGAAAATATTAGCTGCGCTAAAAAGCTGTTTGTCAGACGCTAAAATTGGGGAGTCGGGAATTTTTTTATTAAACCTATTATAGCCATGTTTAACATTTTAAATCGTATTGTTATTTTGATCATGCATTGTGTAACATACAGAAGTTAAAATTTTCAAATTGTTTTTATTGCAATGTGTCTCCTTGTCAGTCAGTCCAGGATTTGCCGCATTTGAAATCGCTTTCTACTCAACTATAATATTTTGTTGTTCATAAATTCCTATCTTAATTAAAACTCCTACGAAACCTTTTGAAATAAAATGTTTTCTATGTGTGTGAAAGAAACATGGAGCTCAGATATATGCTATCTGAGGTGTGTAGCTGGCCCCTAAGTGCAGCAGCAATACGACATTTGCGGCAAACTGCGAGTCAGAATATAGGCTTTACGTCAACATATCAAATTTCTTATGAAACACTTGTGCACCTTGTATTGTGGAAAAATCTGGGGAAAATTCATGTGAAGATAATTTTGGACATGAGTGTAATTCCTTATTTTTAAATACTTTTTATTTATTTTAATTTAAATTTTACACTATAAATAGTAATAGCTATATAAATAACTAAACTAACTAAATATTTCCTATATTTGGTTAATTTTTTTTGTTTGGTATTTTGGTATATTTGGTTATGTAATAAAAATTTTGAGTTGCCATTTAAAATTTTAAAATTTGCAGTAACTTTAATGCAAGGAAGACGCCTTATATGCAACTTTTTACCAACTCAAAATGTCGTGGATTAATAAAATACCGAATCTCTACACTGTTAAATAAAAATTTGGTGCAAGATTTCACCGAAATTTCTAGCTGCCACAGCTATTTCAAGCGTAGATTTACAAATTTCATTATAAATCCATACTAAACTTCGAAACACAAAAGTGGTATATAGCAAAGCTCCAATCAAGTAAGGTTGTCTTTCTGAAATCCTGTTCCTTCCTCATTCCTGTACAGTTAAAAACTTTTAACTGTGCAGGAATGCACAGAGAATTTAGAAAAAATAACGACTGATTAACCACGGTGGTTACTTTCTCGTAAACTTTCACATCCATACATCATACATTTTATTGTAATTTTTCAAAAAAGATACACTTTTAAATAAGTAATTTTTTTTAATTAAATATGTTTAAATTTTGTATTGTTTACGTATATTTAAGAAATTTAGCGTAGTTAGTGGACTAACATTTGTGAGGAAATACAAGAGTCTCATTAAAACTTTATTCAGGAATATTCGTATGATACACTCTAAACTTGCTTTCTAGAAACCTAAAAACAAAAAATGGGTGTAATGATATTTTTTAAAAAAGATTTAAAAAATAAGCTTTTTTTTAAAAAAAAATATACTCACATTTTTATAGATTATCTTATGAATGTTTTTAAGATACTGTGCATCGATTAATGACCTGAAAATACATTAAATTCGAAGCGTTAAACATGAAATTAAAAGTTTTCATGTAATGTATTACTAATATATTTAAACATAATTATGGATATTAATTTTATATACCTTACATTAATAAATTACCAGTGGTAATTGATCTTTGAAACCTTAATTTGACTTTTAAAATGGATTGGTTCTATTTTAACCTGTACGTTTCCATTATTTTTTTAACTTTCTTATTTAAATTTGAAATTTTATCATTCTCCTTGTGTCTAGGATAAAGGGTTAAACCATTAATTTATATTTTAAATATCTAAATTGAAATTTTTGATTGAAAATGGAATTTCGATTTGAATAAATGAGAACATCAGTAGCATAAAAGTCAAAATAAAAGATTATGATCGCAGTTATTGGAAATTTCTAAAACAATCTATAATTCGTATTAATGCCTACAATCCGGTAAAAAAATTATCTTCATTAACTCTTCGAACAAATACGAAATAACTAGCATTAATCAAAAAAAAATACTAGAAGAAATAGTGATTTACTTACAAACTGAAATCCAAATAGATTCTTTAATGTATTGGCTCCCAAGCTCTCCTAAAATTTCGAAATTAATTAACAAAATCCAAACACAATAAATACTTGTTAACGCGTCGAAGACGTGTCCTCGTAATTTTTCATACACTAAGCAAAAGTTACTGCACAGAAAAAAAAATATTTGATTTAAAGAACAAAAATTTTGTTGATTCAGCAAACTTTTTTAGTCAATACGATTATCCACCTCGGCCATGAAAGCCCCAAATTAATGAAGGAACAACAGTTTATAACACATTAACTTATACCGTACTTTAATGAAAAGAAATTTAAATTCTTACATTTAAATTTTTTTTTATTTAATATAACCTTTATTAGAACATAATTTTTACTTACTACGCATCTCAAGCCTTCTTGGCAAGGGCAAACTGCAGTGTAGTGGTTTGCAGCGTTAGCTCTCTCACATTGCTCACCTATGGAACATTAATAATCGAAATGAATGATGTATCATAAAACCGACATAATCATTTCAATTGCACCTTTTTATTTAGGCTTTGACTTTACATTTATGATCCTACGTAAATGCAAATGTTCTTTAGTATACTCATTTCTTAGTGCAAGTTCTTTTTATAATATTTAAAAAAAAATTGGTGTATTGAAAAATACATAAAATTCCAAAAAAAAGAAAGGTTTTTGTAATCTTCACACAAAAAATGTTTTTGCTGCTAAAAATCAGTTTATTTATCAAGAAAAATATGATTACATAATGTTAAAATAATATTCCACTCTATTATGATTTTACGATTAAATATGATAGTGATTATTATATTTTTAAATTTAAATGATGATTGCATGATCAAATATGATAATGACTATTAAATGATTGAATGAAATGTGAAATACCCCTTCGTTTTAAGTTTTATGAATAAATCTACTAAAGAATTTTACATGCATGAGTTAAAAACCGTAAGTGACTAACGTTTCATTTATGGAATAAAAAAAAATATGTATCATTTGCATAACCGAAAAGATTATATTTCTTCATATACGTCCATAAACAAATATTTATGATTTTTGTTAGTTTAATAATATATGTTAAAGTATAGATAGGTTATAAAAATATTTTTAACCTATCTATACTTTTTTTTCGATCTTTGTCAGACAAAAAAAAATGAATTTTTAGTTTTCAGTGTCAAAATAGTTCTCTTGTAAACAATGAGAAAATTTTAGAAGTTTGTGAATTACTTCATTTAACTTCATTTTCTATGTCAAATTTCAATTGACTTTCACGATAAAGCTCTAAATATAAAAATGTAAAGTAAAAAAGACGAGATACTTTCATTTTACTAAACAAGTTCTTTTTTTAAAAAAAATATGGTTTTAGCATTACCTGGTCCTGCAATTTTCCTACAATGCCTTTTATAAATTAAACCAGTACAACATTCATCTACTTCACAGGAGGGTTTTGAGCCACAGTCTCCGCTCACTCCAACGTACATCTTAGTAAAAAGTAATTAGAATTAGTTTTCACTTACTACACTGATCAAAAGTTCAAACAGCCTCAAGATTGCTATGGTATTGTATGATACATATATATTCCAGCTTGTGTGCTTGTTCATTCATGGCCGCTTATAAGCTCTTCTCAGTGGGGACACACACAGAAAGAAATTTTACAGTCAAGAAGAAATGAACACATTAGACAAATAACAACATTTTTATCAATGTCAAATGACAGTCACTGGACGGGGATGACTGACCCCAGCAGCTCCAAAGGCAAGGCTAGTACACAATACAAGTCTACACAGGCGGTGATTGCTATTCAATCAACGAATAAGATTTATTTCAGTTCCTAAATTCCTGAAATAACACAGAACTTCTTTATACTAAATAAAGGTTAACTTATGAAAAAAAAGTATTCGACATAAATTACCAGGTATTAAAGCGCCTATATAAGTATAAAAATTTGTATCAATATTGTATAAAAACATTTGTGCCTTAATTTGTTTTGTAATAAATTATTCTAATTTTAGTAATATACATTAATTAATTTTTAGTAAATGTAAGTTTTGTGCTTCGTTCCAATCTGCTCCAACAAATTCAAACCATGTGAAGGAACTTATTAATGAAGTTGATTAACAGAAGACTTATCATATACTGTTAAAAATTGTGTGCTTGCTATCACCATAATAATGGTTCCTAGTAGCTGCAACGGAAGTGTGGTGAAGTGTTTCACCATACTTTCGGTATTGGGTCGAACCATTTCTCAGGTTTCTGTTTCCAAAACTGGAAAAATAGTTTGACTGATTACCGGAAATAGGGTGAAACACTTCACCACACAGCCGTTGCAGCTACTAGGAACCATTATTATGGTGAAAGCAAGCACAAATTTTTTAGCGGTGACTTAGTTTAAATTATGAATATTATATATTAAGTATATTATATATCAAGTATATTATTATAATATACTTATTTAGGAGAATAAGGAGCTCGAGTCATTTAAAGCGTTGGCTACGTTGTTTTAACACGCCAAATATCGCCGTAATGGATGCTAGGATTATGTCAGTTTACTTAAATCAACTCAAGCAAACTTACATAATCCCAAATTTTTACATAATTATTCTTCAAACTGCAAATAAATTCAGAGATCGGTAAAGAATATTAATTGAATTCGACAAAGCAAGTAATGAAAACAGCTTATTTATTTTTCCTTTTATAAGTCATAAATTAAAAATAAAAGCTAAATAAATATTCTAAAATGCATAAATCTTGTATGGAAGCTGTTCTAGGTGACATTTATTGTTACAACCTTACTTTTTGTCCAAAGAGAATTTCAGTGACTATTAAAGTAATAAAAAAGTAGGCTATTAGTTTCTAGACCTTCTTGTTTTATATTAATACGTAATTTTATTCTTTTTTTTAGCAATCAATAGTCTAGCTTAAACCAAACAACTATTTCAATAATAAAAAAAGAACGTTTCCTTTAACTTACAATGCACGCCAAACACAAAATAAATAAAGCTGTATGCATTTTGAAAGTAAAACCTATCTCAATGAAATGTTTCAAGACATCTCTTTTATAGATTTAGTAAAAACATCTAGAAGATGCTGATGAGAAGTAAAACATCTGTAGAAATCGATAAAAAAGCAAATATTTACTACTTTGAATAAAAACTATAAAATAATATATCTATCCTTAGCCGACCTTACTTATATAAGGCCAGAAAAACTCTCCTTGACGTCACGCTTTATGCCGATTCTCAGTGTTACTGTAGGTACATATATATTCCGGCTTGTGTGCTTGATCAGAGATCCGCTTATGAGCCTTCGTCAAGTAAGACAGATACAGAAGGAATTTTTATTGTCACAGAGAAAGGAAGTACACCCATGGCTAAGGTGGGAATCGAACCCGCACCCGTTACAGCGTGCAGACTGCTACCGTTATGGTCTGCTATCCAAACTACCCGGCCATACGGGCCACTTCTCAGTGTTAGTTGCTCCTAAAATGTAGAACAAAACCTATAAACTCATGGAATAAAGTCGGTCTTGTTTTTCGATTTCCTGAGGGTGAATGGACTCATGGACCTGGTCTAGCTCTGCTAGACCAGTGGGGATGAGAAACAACAACAACAACAGAACAAAACCTATTCAAACCATTCGAACACGGCCGACCATACTTTTCAGGTTTTGGACATGTTTCGTTCTTCTTCGGAAATGCTGTCACTCCGAACATAACAGAAGGCTTTTCTGCTTTTATTTTTGAATAGAAAATTAGAAATGTTAGGATCTCAGTAAATTTTGGGTTGTGATTTCTGAGTTATATAAATCAAAATAGGATGCTAAATATGAGAGTACCCTCTCATTTTCAAACATGAATACACATATATTATCAGTATGTAGATAAATTACAAGTTCTATGTTTGGAACTTTAACTTGTAATTAAGATTTATATTTATATATAAACATGAAATGTTATTTGTTTTTTTTATCTACGTACAAGCGTATGTGGATGCAGCTTTTACGTTACTCTTGAGTACATTTTTTTTAAATATCTCTTAATAGATTCAATAAAACAATTTTCTGTTGACTAATTTGATAATTTATTTGCATGTTAATTTATTTGTATGTAAGTTCAAAATAAACCAAATAAAACCCCAGATGTCAAATGACAATTAAAGTTTCAACATAATTTCAAAGGAAAATACAATATAAAATGTTAAAAATTGCAAATGGCCATGTTTAAAGTCTTGAGTGGCAACAGAAATAACAAAAATGCAGAATCAAAATAATTTCTTTCTCGTGCTCTGATTGGTGAATCAATGTTACGTTGAAACAGAGCCTCAATTGGACCATCGATCAAAGAAAGTGCAGGAATGGGAAGTAAAAGGAAACCAATTATTTGAAACAAGTCCATTTCAATTATTTTTAAAGTATAATTCTATTGGCATAAACAATTTCCATTTTTTTTACATTTTTAACCAGTTGTTGTTTTTAGTTTCGCATTGAAAATCGTAATTTAAACTTTCATTGACATTAGTTTTAATTTAACAAATGTCAAAATTGTTCTTGGCAGTTAGTTCTAGTATGAATGTGAGAAAGGGTGAGCGATAGAAACCAACGGTTATCTTTTACTTTTTATAAAAGCGTAGTGTAGAAGCTAAAATAAAACATCTAGAACATGTTGAGTTATCTAAAAGATACATCCATTGACGCAAAAACGACACGAGAACTTTTAATCTCGCCATACGCGTATTTTGAAATTTTAAAACCTTGCTGCTAATTATTTGTTTACATATTTTCGTTTTACAGTTTGTTATGATATAAATTTATTTTTATACTGAAGAAATCAAAAGTTTTTTTGTGTTGGTTTTTAACGTGGTTTACCTACTCACAAGCATTTCCAAATCACACGTTGGTTCGGTACCTTCCTTGAGTAATTTCTTAGCAATCAATTCATTGAGGTAAATTTATTTATTATCTATATTAGGATTAGTAGTATTTATTAAACATTTATTATTAATAAAATAACATGCTTAAAATTACAAAGGAAATTAACTGTTAAAAATTGGTAGCTTCTGTTTCGCAATCGGTTTAGAATACAAATTAAAAGGAAAAACGCGAAAATGACCAATGCCCCACAATGCAACGGAAATTTGGCACAACTAGCGGAGGAAAGAAATAATGAAAAAAATTTATGAAAAAAAAAATAACTCAACATTAATTTTGTGATACTCCTACAAGTTTATTTTTTTTAATTAAAAAAAATTAAGAAACATGGTTTACCTTAATATATGACTTATTTTCAAATACACTTTTAATTTAAAAAAACAATTAAAAGATGTTTTAATACCATCTTAGAGATATGTATGCATAAAACAGTCAGAAAGACAGTTATTTTCCCAGAAACGTTAGTAAATTATTTTGAAAGCATAAATTTATAATTCATTAAATTTTGAAATGTAAAATAATACCAAGTCTTGACGCGCAAGTCTATTTACTACATATATACAACTTTTTTTCTTTTTTTTTTTTAATAATTAAGATAAAATTTTAATTTAATATTCATTCGATAAAAACAAGTTGATACTTTTACGAATTTTCTTATCTCTCAGAGTGCTAAGAAAAAATCTTGATGTTGCATATTGATTTTCCATTGATAATTCGCTTTTTAATGAAAATCAAATTGCACAAATAAAGTTGATCTGAGACACATGAAGAAGTTAGGAATACGATTAAATGTAAAACTTTTGTGTGTGTAGAAACTACAGATATTTATATTTTAAGCAATAATTTTATACCACGTATTATAAATGTCGTATTCTAACTGGTTGAAGTTTTATCTCTGAAATTTGTCTCGCCAAACACTCTACTACAAACAGAAGTTCGACGACTAAGTAAATATCAACCATACTTCAGCAGTCGATTTCGTGAAACTTATGATAAAAAAGAATTACGCTGCACTTTTGATTTTCTTAAGTCCTTGGTTTCAAGTGTTAAAACGCAACATTGGAAAAACTTAAAACCATAACATTATTTAAGTATTTTTAAATACTATTTGTCTTACTTATGAACCAAGGTACAAAATTCATAATCTTTGCATTTTAATTTGATGTATCATTTTATTAAGTCAGTTTAGATAATTTCTAGCAGGTGAACAAGACGAAAGATTTGAGTTCTTCTCCTGTTTTAATTACGATGCTATTAACTTTGAACATTTTAACGAATCTGCAATTTCAAATATCAACACCAATAACTTAGGACGTGATTATCTTTATTAAGCCAAGGGTATGTTAATTAGTAATATTAGTATTCATAACAAAGTTTTAAAACAAATTAAATATTTATGCAATTATTGTCTAAGTAAATTTTCTTACTGTACAATTCCCGATTATAATTTATTTTTAACAAAGTTATTAAAACTTTGTAAAAGGTTTTGCCGTTATTTTTTATCGTATTTGGCATAAGCTTATATTATTTAAATATATCGTAGAAATAACTGCGAAAAGCATAAAATAATGTATTTTAATAATATTTTTCCCTCTTTGTTTATGTTTACAAATTTATGTTCGTGTATTCATTACTAAATGATTAAATTTTTTCCTTCAAGGTAATCTTTTAGCAATTTGGTTTTTGTAACATTAACGTTACACGTTGCACAAACATACATTGCAAAACAAACATTAAAAAATGAGCACTTAAGTTTTTCTCTCTTTTTTGTTTCGACAAGAAGTTGTCATTTTTCAGAGATATTTTCCTTTTGCTATGTCCACACTACCACAATAAAAATGACAAGAAATTGCGCGCGCACGGAAATGCATGTACAATTTTGTCAGGCATGCGCGAGCACCTACCTCGGATGGTACAAATTCTATATGCATTTTCATGCGCGCAATTTCTTGTAGTTTTCATTGTCGTAGTGTGGACATAGCATTTGAAACATGTCTGGTTTTGTCCACAAGTGATCCAAATATTCTATTAATAGTCGTTAATGTGAAATATATGAAAACAATTGAAATTCTAATCAACAGTTTCTTGAATACCTAGTTAGAAAGTACA
Organism: Hylyphantes graminicola; assembly: GCA_023701765.1. Classification (NCBI taxonomy): domain Eukaryota; kingdom Metazoa; phylum Arthropoda; class Arachnida; order Araneae; family Linyphiidae; genus Hylyphantes; species Hylyphantes graminicola. The sequence goes on along the minus strand of CM043117.1, from coordinate 41,088,015 downwards.
GTTGATTATCATGCCAATAACTTACAACAAAAAGGGCCTTTGTCTAATATTATAAGATAGAAACACTCCCTTTTTTTTGTTAAGGTTCAAATATCATATTTTGAAAAGCATTCTTGAGTGTCGTGGGGGAAATGCAAGGTTCAGAAATCAATATCTATATTTTAGAAAGTGAGATAATATTATGTATCATGTAAAAAAAATCTTATTTGCTTCTTACAACTTTAAGGCATGATCCTTGAACAAAAGTCGCTCTCTTTTCGAGTGTATTGCGCAATCCATCAATATTGCATAAGAATACGTAACGCAGGTTAACCCTTTAATGATTGAATTTAGCCGCCATTTTTTAATTGTTTGCAGTAACACAGAGGGAGATATTAAATTTTATTTCACTAATTTAAAATAAAATTCTGTTTTTATTTTAAGGTTTTTATTATTTGGCTGATAGTGAGCTTATTTTTACTGCTTTCGTATTTGAAACGTCCAAATTTAATTATTTTCATAATTTAAAAGTAAAAGATTAAATAATTATATAAAATTCCAATAGTTTTTTATTACTTTATAAAAGATGTTTTTATGAAACTAAAATATTCTTATAAATATGTACAAAATTAAATATTTAAATAGCAAAAAATTCTATGCTATTTTAAATTCATTTACTAATATTTTTTCAATTTCTCCTTAGATTATTTTTTAATTTGTAGTTCTTCGATAGTAATAAGTAAATTAGGTACGTTTCAAATGCTTATTTAGATGCGAATTTAAACATTAAAATTTAAAAAATAACCAATTCGAAATTCATTAATCAAATAAATTTGAATGCCATATTTTTTGATGGATTGTTGATTTTTTTCTTTGTGAGCCCTTCAGCTTGGTGCAGACCAAAGCTTTCTCAATGTTTGTACCTTCAGTTTCCAAAAATGTAAATTTTTTGGAAACTGAAGCCCAAATCTTCCCCCCTTTGGAATTTGAGCCCAAATCTTCACGTAAAAAATCATGTCCCAGCTATCTTAATGATTAAAAATAATTTGTTTATGGTATTTATGGTATGACTCGAACAAATACAAACTTGATTACATTTCTTTCAAAAATGAGCAACCGATTTTCCTCTGTTCTATTAGTTTAGTGTCGATCTAAATTTACAAACTCGCTCATTCACTGTCACAAAGTCTAACACTATATCTCTCTTATCTTTTTGGACACAACAAAGCCTGTGCCAAACTGATGTTTCATATCATAACAGCTGTAATGAAAGCTATAATTCCTCTTCTCCAAGATACTGTTTCCCAATCATCTTGCCTCCCAAACTTCCATCAGATCCATACCTCTAGGAAGTAAATAACTTGATCGAATTCTTCAGCGCTCCACTTCGATATTGGAACGCGATATAGGGTAGGCGAATTAAATGTCCCTATTCTCAAATCCTCATTGATTCTAAATCGCCTACGTAGGCTCTGTCCTGGTTTAGCTTCTTTACATTTATGATCGGTGAATGCATATATAAAAAGTATTTTTTTAAATATATACTTGAATTTATGTGATTTCAAATTCTTTGAGTATTAAATACGATGAATTTTTGAATAATCTTATCGAATAAAATTATTTATCACTATTATTTTTCACTAATAAATACTAACTAAACAAAACAAAAATTAAAATATTACAACTCTCTATGTAATTAATATTTTGTGAGAGATAGAGTCGTAAAAACGTTTTTCCTCGGAAAAAGTGTTGCCAACATTTAAACCACAAAAAAGCTATTTAAAATTAATTCTCTTTCCTCTCATAAAATTTATAAATACTAATTTAAAATAGAAGCACATAATTCAGAACATCAGATATTCTAAGCTATTGGCTACTAAGCCAGCTGTATTATTAATTCAAATTTCATCACCACAACATACCATCTTCAAGAATTTCCTAATCTTAAATTACTAATGATATCATCGTTACTCATTCTTTGAAACAAAAGAACCAAATAAAAATTGAACTCGATTGTTTAACACCAATCTACAATATTTACTGCGAATCTTCTTGTTTCAAAGTGAGTTCAGATGGCGTCATCAAAGAACAAACAATCCATTCAAAATCACCCTGGAAACGAGATTAAGCAAACCCAGTTATCTCCATCATCTCGTTTGATGTTCGTCGAATTCGATCTGTAGATTTCAGTTGAAATTCCGAATTCCAAGTGACAAGGCTCACTTTTTGTTTCTGTCTCGTCAAAATATTAATATTCCGATGGTCCAAAAGAGTTTTCGTCCGTTGAACCGTTTCTTCACTTGCATCGAAAAAGCAAGGGAGCAGGAGACCCTCGATCCTTTGATCAAGTGCTGCTGCTGTGTACGATAAATTACGCGGCAGAATTAGAATTTAGTTAGCTAAAATATTCTGTAATAGCTCTCTCATAAAGTTAGTTAAAGTATTCTACAATAGTCCTCTCACAAAGTTAGTTAGTTTAAATATTCTGTAATAGCTTTCTCTTTTAGTTTCCAATTTAGTTCTTCAATAACAGTGGGTGACCGTTCTGAAAAGAACAGTAAAAGTAAGTGAAATCCATCTATTTTTATTCGTTAAACATTCATTGGTTTTATTTCTCTTTAGTTATAAATCCATTTTAAATTCTGTCATTTTTCCTAAATTTTATACATTACTAATTAAAGTTTAAAAAAATTTAAATAATTACTTCAGATTGCAAATAACGACACACGTTTTTGACACCTCGTCATATATGCTTGATATTCTGTCTATTAGCATCAAATGAGAAGTTGCATCGAACGGTATTAGCAATAGAATATGAATAACCTACCATTTTCAAGAATGGTATTTATACAACTGAAACCTAATTTCTATTAAAATTAAACATCTGTATTTCTAATCTTTCATTTCCAGTCACTACTAAACTGGCAGTTCACGGTGAATTCAGCGGCGTTCTTGGGAAGGAACCAGAAAAAGGTTAAGACCTTCGCCCCCCAACTCTGTCCACTAACAGAGTCACAACCTACATCAGAAACCTACATCAGAAATGGCCGGCGAAATTGTGGACACCCGCCAGGAAGAGGGCATCGAGAAGAGATGCGCGCTGGTACGACAGTTCAGTGCACCAGGACACCAGCAGGAAGTGGTAGTACCATTGCCCCTTACGGCTCCAGGAAACTTGCAGTGTCCCCTGGAGTTCTGGATTCAGTCTGAGACAACCCCGTTATTGCCGAAAGGTATGCTAATAACATGTGGTGTTTTTTTAAGTATCCTGATACCTATTTCTAGCCTCCTAATACAAAATTTTAAAACAGATGATATATATATGCCTCGAAATTTAAATAGTAGTCCATATCCAGATGCCTGATTCTAGCCTTTTGAAATAGAAATTTAATGCAGAAGTTTATTGCAGATGTACATTTATTAAATCAGGGAAGCATTTTTCCGGTCATTCATCTGTATTAGACTGCATTAAATTTTTATTTTAAAACTTCGAAATTGAACATCTGGACATGGACTACTTTCCGAATTTCGAGGTATATATGTATAAATTGCTTTAAAGTTTTGTATAAGATTTTATGATAAAGGTATGTGACCATTGTTTTTTTTTATTGTTTTGCAATGCTCTGATACCCATATCATAACCAGTTGTACAAAATTTTAAAATAGTTGATATATGCCTCGAAATTTAGAAAGTTATCCATATCCAGATGCCTGATTCCAACCATTTTGAAATCGAAATTTTATGCAGTCTATATCCAGAATGTCTTGAAAAAGACTCCCTGATTTTGAAAAATGCATATCTAAGTAAGTTATAAAGTCCAGGGGCGATGAGAGAGTTTATCTGAGCCTCTTAAAACGTGCCTACCAAACTAACAACATCTATAAAATCACGGGAAAGTTAAATATTTTTTAATGGCATTATTAGTCTATTTTTGTCTATTTGTCATCTTATCCACTGCAAGAGTAAGGTGACAAAAACTACTCTCTATTTTTGATTCAATGTATTCCTTAGTTCCTGATGATATTTCGCATTTGAAATAGTTTTTATTTTGAATTTGGTATTACCTACTTTCATACTTACCTACTTTCTTTTTTTTTATATAATTTATGATTGCGACTGATTTTTCTTGATATACAATGTACTTTCACGGAACATTCCATCAAAAAATTTATGAAACATCCCCAGTAGCCGCCAAGTCCAGCTGATAGTCCGATGTGAATTAATTAACCCTCCAAACTAACCCAAAATTTCTCGATTTCTTTTTAGGACCACTTCCACCCAAAGGGGACTGCGTTATTCCAGGCAGCAATCTTCTTCCCACTGAAGATCCCAACAAGAAGGATGGCGACGAAGAGAAGGCCGAGAGTGTGTGTTCGATCACGTGTCAAGTATTCATTCCGTTCATGATCGCGGGCTTCGGCACGGTAGCTGCCGGTCTCCTTTTGGATACAGTGCAGGTGAGTGCTGTAAAGGATTTCAAAATATATATGCAGGCATCACCACTTGTTGTCCTAAAAAGATTGAGAATGTCTGAAATAGATGTAAAAAGTTTGTACAGATATATTAGATTATATAAATTTTGCTTTTCGTATGAGTTGCGTGTTGTTTAACAAAAAAAAAGTATTTCAGACGAAATAAATAGGAAATTCTAATTAAAATGTCAGAACAATTTCTCTTAACCAAAATAATTTTCAACTATACACTTAATGTTAATGATACACAATTAAATACGTAATTTTACGGATTAATAATTGTCACGTGTCATCGTTTTGAAAAAAAAAAGAATAACATTGGTTTTTTTATTGTTTTTGTTCCTATATAAATTTTACTGATTCAATTTAATTGTATAATTCCAAATTTATATGGTGTATTTCTACAGAACTGGTCAGTTTTTCAAGAAGTTCCAGAAATGTTTGTGATGGTTCCAGCTTTACTTGGACTCAAAGGAAACCTTGAAATGACTCTTGCATCAAGAATATCGACCTTGGTAATTACTTTCAAATTCGAAAATATTTCAACACATAAATTTCACAAAACATTACATTAAAATAACTTATAAAAATGTACATTAAAATTTAATAATTTTAAAATTTTATTACTACATGAACAAAATTACTACAATTCTGACACTTGTAAAAATTTGCGATTTTCAATGTTTTATTAAAGAACATCAGCCCATCATAATCGTGGGTATGAGAATACCTGCCTGTACTTGAGTACTAATGTTGTAATTTACTGGTAGCTAAATATTTATTTAAAAGTAGGGTAGACTAACCAGTTAATGAAGGTTTAAGGCACTGCGTTCGAAAGGGAATGAACACCAGGATGTAATGACCAGGACAACAAACCATATATCAGATAGTTTCCTCTACATGGGAGGAAGTCAGTGTTGCCAATCCATCTAGTGGAATGATTTTCAATACTTATTTTTTAATTATATTTACCAAATGTTCATTCATTGAGGCCTGTTCACTCACTGGTCAGTCTACCCTAAACAGGTAAAAAATATCAGCAATTTAAAATACTATTCAGTTTGCCTTTTAAGTGAACGCTTATTAGCAAGACATTAAAATAAGGTGTTACATGTAAAGCTTAAATTATACTACGCACAGTTTAAGCTTTCTTAAAAATCATTTATCAATATTTGTAAAATAAAATACAAACCTGTAACTTATCATGCAGGCCAATCTCGGAAGTATTGATACACCAAAAGAACAATGGAGAATGGCAATGGGAAATGTGTGCCTTTTACAGGTAAAATCTTTCACTCTTCCGAAAAAAAACTTATTACGACTATGAACTCGCGTACCAAATTTAAACTCGATAGCTGTGTCATTTCGATATGTAGAGTGGTTTCAGACAATCTAGACAATCAGACAATCTAGTTCTAGAATTCCAGCCCTTTTTCTCAAAACTTCCATTATCATTATTCTACGTTAGGTAATTGAAAGTAATAATGCAATCATGTCTGAATATAATCAGGGCATAAAATTATATTTATACCTGTATTAAGAACTAGATATTTAGTCTCTTGTTTCGTGACATAAGTGTCTTCCGCGAACCTCACCCAGCAGAAAGGCAGCCATTTAAGCAAGAAGTATCCTTAAAATCCATGGGAGAAACCTTACTAAAATTACGTTAGATGAGTAATAGAAACTTTAAGATGTTACCTCATACCATTCAGAAAACTTTATATAGACAATTATATTATTTTTGGTACTCCTGGGCCTAGTTTCAATTTCTACTCTATATATTTTTCTTTAAAAAAATGTAATTTAAGAATTCTTTTAGTGCCAATCTCTTGTACTTGGGTTGATTGCCTCTGTGTTCGCATCAGCTGTTGGCTGGGTACGTGAGGGAGAACTGAACATTCACAACGTTTTGCTTCTGTCATCGAGTAGCCTTGTAACCGCATCTGTAGCAAGTTTGGTTTTAGGTAAATCACACACAATTTTCTTCTACACTCTTAAAATGAACGAGCGATTTTAACTCAATCTGAGTTAATTTTCACTCCTTTCGGTGTCGAAAATGCACTTCCCCGATAGGAGTGGATTTCAATCATTTGTTTTGTTAAACCTCCAACAATCTTAACAACAAACGAACGATTTTAAAGTGATTAGGAGCGATTTAGGGCGATTACGAGCGATTTAGGAGTTAATTTTCACTCCTTTCCAGTGTCGAAAATGCACTTCTTCTATAGGAGTGGATTTCACTCTTTTGTTTTAAGAGTGTAGTTTTTAACAGTAATCTATATTTATGCTTTTGAGTAGTTGTTTTTATTAAAAGTAAAAATAATAAAAATCGAAGAAAAGTTTTGTTTAAATTGTTTAAAAAAAATGAATTCTACAAATGCTCAACTACTATTAGAGCCAATAAATATCTGCAATGGATAAATTCACGCAAAATTTACTATTTTTAAACAAGAATATTTCTATTATAATTGCAGTGCACAATTTTATTTATCATATAAATTAATATTTTCTAGTAAATTAAAATCCCATTTAATAATAGAGTACTTGTACCATCAAATAATGAATGCATTAACGCTTGAGGCACAATTGCTTCTCTCTATAGAAGTATTAACGAGCTGTCTAATGGTTTCGTTCAACTTTTGCTCAATGCTAACTTTGGCCCAAACTTTGCTCAATAATCAACTCCTCACTAAATGTACTTCTTATATTAAATGAAAGCTTTTTATCAGTAGAAATACTGCCTCAAATAAAAACACCTGCCAAGTAAACAGTTAGTTGCTCCAATCTACGTAACTTGATATCTGATAATAAATTGTAAGGTACTTTTGATGTCTATAAATGGATATTTTCACAAATTGATAACGTTAAAATGGGACTAATAGATAAATACATAGAATTCCGGCTGTTATATGCAGATAAAATGATTCCAGAACTTTTTTTCGTGCATTTAAACAATGGATGATGTTAGTGTAGATACATTTAAAAGATAATTTTAACAAATATTTTTAATGATCAATATAATTTTTAATCAAAAGTTACGTTTCATCAGCTATTCATGAATAGAAACTGTCAAAGTTTAAAATCAATTCATGAGGATTTATTTAAAAATCTTTCAAATTAGTTACGTAATGATAAATTCCTGAAATACTTTTTCAAGATTACCATTTTATATAGTATTGTCTTTTATTTGCCGTTTATTCAAAACAACCAATCAAATACTCAAAACCGTCTATACAATCCTTGTTTCTTTTTAGTATTTCACTTACACTCCTTGTCAACCTAATTTGGGTAAATAGAAATATGCTATGGAGAAGATCCTTCCGCACATGTAAAGTGTTCTATAAATTATTTGTGAATCCATCCAGAAAACATGTTTAAAACATTAATTTCGTTTAAGGTCTAACAGATTTGAATATTATTTGAGAAAATTTGACAATTTTATCAGAATGAAAAGTGTATTTTGGTTAAATTGTATTCATATCATTTTTTATGTAAATAATACCTTACAAGAGTTTCCAACTAATGTACCAACCTCGCTTTTCCCTCTGCCGTTTTACTCTTTGTTTTTACCCAAGTTAGGTTGGCACGGAGTGTAGTGATTTATTTATTGCTTGATTGCACTAATTGAACAAACTCTTAAAAACATCTAAATATTTGTTTCCTTTTAGGGTCGATTACTATCTTAGTCGTCGTTTTTTCGCGAAAGCTGAATATTAATCCAGATAACGTAGCCGCTCCAATAGCTGCGTCTCTGGGTGATGTCGTGACTTTGGCGTTGCTATCATATATTTCAAAGTTTATATTCGTAAGATCAGGTACATAAAATTCATCCTTATTAACATGCTGTTTCTATAAAAGTGTGTGATTATTCAAATATGCCTGTTTATTGTTATTCTCCAACATTCATGCAAAGTAAAAAAAAACTCCGTAAAGTGTAATATAAAAATCAACCAGAAATTCATCCTTCTGAAACCTTTTTTACCAATTATTTATTTTTTTAAATATAAAATATATATATTTATAATATAAAATATATTATTTTGTGTGACATAAATATATTTTTTTAGATATTTAAAATATAAAAATATATATTTATGTCACACAAAAGTTTACAAATTCAAAAAAACAGGACATTTTTTTAGATGAAACACACTCTGTTTTATAAGACTTCAAATTTATAATGAAAATACAAAAATCATTTTATAAAGAAATTTTTTGTTTATTTAAGCTCTTTTTGTATTTGATTTTAATTAACTTAAATTGAAAAATATATCACGAGAAAAAATTTGAAAATTTAACCAACGTACTTTTTGGCTTGAGTTACTTTACTATATTTTTATAGGTAAATGTGTTTAATTTCTCAGTCACAAAAAACTTTTATTATTTATATTTATTAATTTTGATAATAATTTTAGGTCAATACGTCTGGGTTGAAGCTTCCGTTCTCATTGCTTTAATCTGCCTCATCCCACTTTGGGCCATTCTCTCATACAGAAACATCTACACAAGACATGTTCTCTATGCTGGTTGGATACCGGTCATCAGCGCAGTAGTCATTTCGAGGTACAGTTCCAATAATTTATTTTGTTCATTGAGATGCAAATAATTATTGGACAATATATTTAACCCTTTCAGTCCCAGTGATGCCATTTTCAATCATCACTTTCAATATTTTTTTTCCAAATGTTTATGTCCCGTTATGACATCCAAACACACGTCATTCAATTCTTCACACTTTGTTCGATTCGACAATATTTTACATTAATCTCAATAGAAGTCAT